>CM062289.1:420047636-420307600 GCA_031216915.1 Pictodentalium vernedei | reverse complement strand
CCATGTCTTCCTTGGGTGGCAACAAGTAAAGATATGTTCCGCATTACACGTTGTTCACTGTTTTTAATTGTAAATTATGGACAAACAAGACCGTATCATATCTTCCTTAGGTGGTAACGAGTGGAGATATATTCCGCGTTATTGCGCGCCATTTTTTGTTCTCAGCCTTAGAAATTAGAAGCATTCAATCATTTATCTCAACCTCGCCCTGGTAACAGAGGCAAGAAGCGAGTTCGCATGCAGTATTCACACATTCAACCATTCCTTGACCCGAATTGTTCAAACGCGTTGTTCTCCATATTCAAGTGTATTGCTTGTAAAACCACCGTATCTTATCTCCTTGGGTGGTATAGATATGTTCCCCGTTTCAATGTTGGTTCCCCGTATCCGAGTCTATTACGCGCAAAATAACTGTATCATATCTTCCTTGGGTGGCAACAAGTAAAGATATGTTCCGCGCTTCACTTTGCTTTTTGTATTCAAGTGTAAATTATGAAAAAATACCGTATAATATCTTCCTTGGGTGGCAACAAGTAAAGATATGTTCCGCGTTATTACGTAAAAAACAAATATGAATTAGACACTATTTCTAAAACCTCGCCCTGGTAACAGAGGCAGAGGCAAGTAAGTTCGTATACCGTATTCACACATCCAACCACTCCTTGGCCCGAATCATTCAATCATTTAAAAGCGCGCCTCCATATCTCCGCCCCAGTACCCAACCCGCGTCAATCAGACATCAATACCGTCTGATGGAAAATATAATTTTTTTATACCCTCCTTGCGTAGTGATAACCCCCCCCCCCCCCCCGGACGATCCCTTCCAGGATGTGTAAATGTCTTGTCCCCACCCACTATTGCAGCATATATATGCCCTCCACCACTGATCTAAGGGCAATCCCTCCTATAATGTTCTACAACCGACAATCGTAGGCTAGGGTACCATACCCCCCCCCCCCCCCACACACACACACACACAACATACACATGATGTACGCACTGACATATACCAAATGATCATAATCTCACAACATATACACGCTATGTTCAACACCAATGCGTGTTTAGGGGTAATTGCTCTGTACACTAATTTATATCCCCCCCCCCCCCCCCCCCCCCCCCCCCCCCCCCCCCCGTTCTGCAAGTTTATAAATGAGAATATTTGGAATTATTCTTGTCTATTGAGCCCATTGGGTTCTAGTGTTTGAAGTTTGTTAATCCCAAAATGCTTCACGACCCCTCCTGTAAGCTGTATTTTGTTTATTAATTTGTTCAATCCCAATAATCCTAAAATTGTTTATACTATGGTTTTTCGTCAGAAAATGATGTGGTATCGGTTCATCCATAACCTCAAGTTTTATTCTACTCAGGTGGTTTTGCATTCTCTCATACAATTTTGTCCCCGTCTCTCCCACGTACACAACTTCATTGCACTTGGTCGCAGAAAATCCCATATGTCACATTCCTGGACATGCAGGTGATTTTTTTGCCTATGTGGTAGGCCGTCCCGTTCTTGTCTGCGAATTGTTTTGTTTGGAGCATAAACCCACAGATTGCACATTTTCTCTCGCATCTATCAGATCCCGTCCCTTGATTGTTGAACATTTTATTATGCTTGCTGTGGGACTATGATATCTCACCAAATTTTTCAGTCTTTTGTACGAAATCAGGGGAGGTTTTTCGAATGCCAACTTCATGCGTTTTGAGCGGTGTAAAATGGGCATTCGCTCCCGCGTTATTTTCCCGATGTCAGGGAGGCGCCGCGAGTAGGTGACCACCAAACGGGACTCTTCGCCGGTTGATTTGTTGGATCGTTTTTCAAGTAACTGTTTGCGCTGGATTTGATCGACCTTTTCTAGTTGTTCGCTTACAAACTTTTCATCGTAACCTCTGGCATGCAGGTGTTGTTTTATATCATTTTTGTGGCATTCATATTCAGCATTATCGGAACAAATTCTTTTTACTCTTGAGCTATTCCATATGGTATCACTCTTTTAGTGTTGATTGGGTGATCTGACTTTGCGTGTAGGTATTGATGCGTGTCCGTGGGTTTTGTATATAAACCGGTTTTAAGAAATCCGTCTTCAATTTTTGACTATCGTGTCTAAGAATTTCTATCTCATTTTCAGACACCTTAAATCAACCTGTATTCTTGGATGTATCGTATTTGCCAAAAGAATGATATTGTTTCAGAGACTCCAACCCATGCGTCATACTCCCCAGATATCATCGTTAAGTACGTACGTACGGTCACGATTAGCCATTGTGCATAAGTATGTGACCTTAAACACCAATAAATAAATAGTACGTACGTAAACAATGACGTTAAGCATACTAGAACGTCAAGATAAACAACTGCAAGCCTACGGGCCGCTATAGGGATAACATATGGAAGGACATTATAGGAGGGATTGCCCTTAGATCAGTGGTGGAGGGCATATATATTGCTGCAATAGTGGGGTGGGGACAAGACATTTACACATCCTGGAAGGATCGTCCGGGGGGGGGGGGGGGGGTGGTTTATCACTACGCAAGGAGGGTATAAAAAAATTATATTTTCCATCAGCGGTATTGAGGTCTGATTGACGCGGGTTGGGTACTGGGGCGGAGATCATGGAGGCGCGCTTTTAAATGATTGAATGATTCGGGCCAAGGAGTGGTTGGATGTGTGAATACGGTATACGAACTTACTTGCCTCTGCCTCTGTTACCAGGGCGAGGTTTTAGAAATAGTGTCTAATTCATATTTGTTTTTTACGTAATAACGCGGAACATATCTTTACTTGTTGCCACCCAAGGAAGATATTATACGGTATTTTTTCATAATTTACACTTGAATACAAAAAGCAAAGTGAAGCGCGGAACATATCTTTACTTGTTGCCACCCAAGGAAGATATGATACAGTTATTTTGCGCGTAATAGACTCGGATACGGGGAACATCATGAAACGGGGAACATATCTTTACCACCCAAGGGAGATATGATACGGTGGTTTTACAAGCAATACACTTGAATATGGAGAACAACGCGTTTGAACAATTCGGGTCAAGGAATGGTTGAATGTGTGAATACTGCATGCGAACTCGCTTCTGCCTCTGTTACCAGGGCGAGGTTGAGATAAATGATTGAATGCTTCTAATTCTAAGGCTGAGAACAAAAAATGCGCGCAATAACGCGGAATATATCTCCACTCGTTACCACCTAAGGAAGATATGATACGGTCTTGTTTGTCCATAATTTACAATTAAAAAAAGTGAACAACGTGTAATGCGGAACATATCTTTACTTGTTGCCACCCAAGGAAGACATGCATCGGCGATTTTATAGACGGGTTCTTGATTTTATAATTCCCATTCAACAATTAGGATCAGCGTGACGCTAAATTTTACGTTCCTATGACGCGATACACATTGGTACGGTACTTAACGTAACGGAATAAGTATTAGTCAAAAATGAAAGCCGCTTAGAAGGAAGTAAACTTCCGAGCATGACGGCAATTTGACGAAGTTATATAAAATATTTGATGTATATACAGAGAGAGAGAGAGAGAGAGAGAGAGAGAGAGAGAGCCCCGAACTACCCCCACATACCAAGTTTCACGCAAATCGGCCCAACATGAGCCGAGATATAGGTTCAAGGTCAACGGTGTGAATACCAATCAAGGTCACACATGACGGGCATCGGGTGTGGCAAAATTGTTGGGCGCCCGAACCACACACCAAGTTTCATAAAAATCGGCCCATACACAGGTTCAAGGTCACCGGATTGATGGTCAAGGTCACACCTCACGGTCAAACGGATATGCCCATGTTACACCTGGTGTTTAGCTACGTATGTTGTTTGAGTGCAGCCTAGGAGAAGATGGCACAATAGCGGGGATGAACACGCGAATAGTCGATGTGATAGAGTATGCGGTTGGCAGGAAGTTCCTGCCAACCGCCAGGGACTGTCAGGAAATGTAGGTGGTTTAAGTGGTAGTCCCCACAGCTCAGAAAATGCTGTGGAATGCTTTTCCAATCAACATAATCTCAAGAACCACCAAAACTACTCTCTATTATAGATCTGCATTCGTCCTGTGCATACTATGAGTGATGCCACACCACTGGTGAAATTTATTTGAGAATGCAATCCCCTGAGCTCAATAGAAAGAGGCTGCTTTGTACAACCAAGTGATGTGCACATTAACTCGACTCAGTTGCTGGTCACAGCCACAGGTGAACATGACATACTCTTAACCAATCTTCTCGCAAAGGTGGCCCGCGTGGATGATAGCAGTCTACAAGGCGTTTAACTTGCTTCGGTTCATATCAATTGAGGGTGTTAAATCTGTGGTGCGTTGAGGTTTTAGAAAAATAACACTGAGAGGAGTTGAAACCATCTCACTCAGGGCTGTCACTATTGAAACTGATACAATTGTTATTGAAAATGTAAGGTCTTTCTTGCATGTGCGAAGTGCAAACTATTTGACTGGAAAGCATTTGATAATATTACTTGACACATGTGATCACAGGACCGGGAATATGATGTGGTCGTTATTAAGTGTGGTCCTGGGCTCGGGCTCATTGGTTTCAAGGTGCGGATGGTGCGACATGAACTTATAGTAGTACAGTAACGGAAATTACTAATTTGTTTAGGTAGTGAAAATTGGAGAGACAGTGGATAGATTGTACGCTTAATTTGGAGCAAAGTAGCCTAATCCAAATCCCATCGAGCTATAGGATATCCCCCATTCCAATACCAGTACACTCACCATATCGCATCCCGATATTCCTCTGTGCCGGTTGACTCAACGTCTTGCTTCTGTTCTATCTTTTCCTTGTATACCACACTCACTATACGCCACCCCCCCCCCTACTATCCGGTTATTGTGCACCCAAACCCCACTGCACACCACTACACCCTCTGCCTCAGCAACTTTGGCCAGAATTGCTTGCACTTATTAACAGTATAGGAACCTGCTACCCGCATTGCTTTTATGCATGTGAACAGCCGGTCGAATATGATGATTGCAGTTATAAATGACCATCCTGGAATCAAAATTATTGAATATCTCGTAAGGTAGACCTATATGATTGTGGCAGGGCAGTAGAGGCTATCGAGGAAGTCGTTTGCGTGGGTGGTACAAATGGAAGAGGGATAATGCCTGTCACTCATAGCAGAGTATACCCGCCCCAGGTCCCGGAATACTCTCTATCGTAATCCCAACACACCCACACATGTTGGCTGTGTACGGCATAGGGGTCATTGGCAGCATTGATGAAGGCGCATGATGTGTCATAAGTAGCCGAACGCACTGCTGGAGTAAAGAGAAAAAACAAAAATCAAGCTTAGAATTTTATTACATTACGGGCCTGGAAAAATGTAATTTGTATCTCATTTTTTTAAATTTTTATTACATTATGGGTACCTAACATTTATTACACGTTATTACATTTATTACATTATGGGTCGTTGTTTATTACATTATGGGTTCGTATTACATTATGGGTCGTTTTTGTATTACATTATGGGTAGGTATTACATTATGGGCATTTATTACATTACGGGTCGTAACAGCCGACCTTTTTCTTATGACGAATAAATACGGTCAATTCGGACCTTTTATCAATATGAATTTTTTTAATCTTTCAATCTAAGTTCTCAAGTTCAACATGAAAACTTTCAGTTCATTGAGGACTACTTTTCGCGAGGACCTTTGCGCTACAAGCGCTTATATAAAAGGATGTATACTTCCATATTCTAGATCCATCCATATTCACGGAAATGTGGCCGGCTCTCCTTCCGAGGCACCGTTTTCAGTTCAAAGTTCTATCGTTCGGTATTGTTCTTTCTCCTTGACGTTCACCCGGTTGATAAATCATGTGTTGGCTATATCACAGTGCGCATTCAATACTTTGTCGGCATATTTAATGACTGACAGAATATTCTAGTCACCTTTCTTCTGGAGGAACATGCCAGTGCTTATTCCACACTGTTTCAGTCGCCGTGAGAATTCTAATTTGGTTCATCTCTGGAAGTCATTATCCTGGGTACAGAATTTAGAGCTGTTGGTTAACCGAAACCGAACCTAGGTTTTTAGTTTTTTTTTAAAACCGAAACCGTCGACATCCCGTAATCTAAGGTTTTTCGTTTTTTATTAAATACTCTCTTGCTGCAGAAATTCACAGAATGTAGCCATCCCAGAGTAGTGAGAGTACCCAGACACTGCCAATGGCAGTGACTGGGTACTCTCACTACTCCGGGAAGGCAACATTCTGGGAATTTCCGACATTTCAGTTTAGTTGTTTGCAGCTTTCCTCAAGTTGCGTGTAGGTGTCAGACCTCGACAAATGGCCAAGCACAATAAAAGTTCTGTATATTTAGGTAATTATTATATTGGCCTTCCTGATTCTTCATGTATTATAGCTTAATTCGGGCATTCATTGAGTTTCACTCAATTTCACTGCCATTCAGTTATGACTCCGGACATAAGAATGAGTTTTATTGAATTTTATTTGGCCTCATGAACAAACCGAAAACCGAATCGAACCGAGGTTTCACTCCACCTGATAAACCAAAACCGAAACCGAACAAGAAATTTAAAAACCTACAGCTCTAACAGAATTACGCGTCATATCAGTTCGAGTCATTCTTGCTAATGACAAGATTCTTGCTACCTCAGACCTATCGGAAAACAGTCTTATCCGAGGCCTTCGTGGCAGCTCAGCTATTCCATTGTTTCGTTGGCAGGCTGACTGCCCATGCTCTTTCTCACGAGTTTTTTTTATTTATTATTTTTCTTGATACTTTATTCGATTCATTCGTCTGTATCCTAGCGGTGATCGAACGAGCAGTACTACCGTTTGCTCGTTCAGAACCAGGAGGGTCCAGCTGGCTTTCCTTGAATAGTTCTACAGTTAAAACTAAAGTCCTGTCACGAACTGTGCGCTTTTCTAGGCTTAATTGCGCGTAGGAATTGCGCGCAATTGCCATATCGAATGGCATCCAAAGCACGGCAGTTTCTCCTGGTTACTCATTGCAAACACAGGCAATGTTTTTGCCAATGGACCTCCGGGGTACCCGGAGATCCATTGGCTGAGACATTGCTTGTGCACAGGCCACATGTACAGAATTTGATAGCCTTACTGTGGCCATAACGCGTAGAATAACGCGCGGATCGACGTGCTATTTGTGCGCATTTCTTGACAGGACTTCTAGTTTTAGCTGTAGATCCGAACAGTCTATCAAATAGATCTTGCCTGAACGTTTCAGCGTCACTGTCGCAGTATTACAGGGTTAAATTGATGTTCGAAGTGATGGAGGAAAATTTATGTTCTCATCAGTGTTCAGCCGACAGCCAGTGACTGTCGTCTGAACCCCAGTTTGAACGTAAACCTTGCCACCTTGCCCTATCCGTTTGGGACTTTTAGGATTCATGAAGGTGCCTGTGGCTTACAACGCCAAGGGGTGATCAACGATAATTCACTAAAAAGATTTTTTATTCACATGTACGAAGAAATAAAATATGTAACCAATTACTCACAAAATTATCCATAAGAATACACTAATTACGCGGATAAAAAGTTTTTTCTTTTGGGCCCTTGACGTCTCCCACAGCTAACTGTGTGCGCTGGATCAGCCTCACTTCATCTTCATTTTCTCATAGTTTGTGATACATACAAAGTGTCTATTCACTTCTCGTTGCTTCCTCCTCGCAGGGTTACTTCAGTCATCTGGGCTAAACACATATGTTCTGCTTGTGTGACTCTATCAGCGTTCTCAGTTAAATCACAATACAATTGGCGTCTACCACAGTTCACGATCACTTTGCGCCTTGCTTGGCTCTCACGGGGTTAAGTTATTCTTCGCCTTCAGATATATACTTAACAAAGCTTAGAAAATAATATTCTGCAAAGTGTTCTCAACATCACCAATTCTCGCACCGCCTAAAACTATTTTAACTCACGAGCTATTCAAGCGCTTACTCAAGCTCTTAATACGGTTTCTAGACCTCAACGTTACAGCTTTTACTTATTTGGCTACTATGTCACTACAGTTCACAACCGTTAACAAACTACTATCTGTTCCTCACAACCCTCACAGGGTTACGACAATACGCGGACATTCAATCTCTGTGCCTATGACCCTCGACAGCCAAGGCTAAATTCGGACCTTCTCTGAGTGCCTTCAAGCCAACTGCCTATGTATGTCTTGCCTTCTAAAACAGGTAATGCCTTTTACCAAAATGCATAAAGCCCCCTGAGCCCGTACTTCCTGTTCCTGATCCTATTCTCATATAGGGCCACCGACTTGGCCCGCGACTGCTCCTATTCTAAATATGAGCTCTGTGGCTCTCCTACATCACAGCGTGCCTATACTTTCGCACCGATGCGGCACCTCCAGCCTATAGCATGGGACCTCCCCATCTACTCGCAATGACCTACAGCCTTGCACACTTTCCGACTGTTATTGGCTGGAATGATTTTTTTGAGAAATCCCCCCCCCCCCCGATTTTTAGATAGCCAGAACATTTATTCTCAGTTAATCGCTTCTCTTGAACCTGGTCACTTAGATCTGTCTTAATTTAACACTCGCTTTAAAGTTTCTTTGAAAGACTCGCATTTTGGCATCTTTTGACATTTCGGAGACAGGCCAGCTGCGTAATATGGGGGTGTGTCCAGAACATGTGTGATGCACTGGTTTCCAACAATTAGATTTTAAATGGCTTTACTTACCCAGATAACGATTACAGAAGAGAATATTGTCTCTCTTAACATTGATCTGTTATCAGATAGCCCATGTGGCGTTCAACAAGTGCGCCGTAATGGACATTAAACTTTCATGCCCAATTAGCAGAAGTTGAATTATTGCCGATTTGTTTTTGGGGTTCGCCAAATACCTATATTTACGTTTTATGTTTAACCCATTCAGAAAGATTATCGAAAATATTTACTCTTTTAAACAAGATCGCAACTCTGAGCTATCACTTTACAGTCACTACTTCAGGTAATCTCTATTTCGCTTATGGATGTAACACATTCCGGATCCTTGGCTGACGTTGCAACGACAGGGACGACCAGAATGATGGCTTACGGGTTTCGGGGCAACGTCTACGGACTTCAAATGCGTAACTTATGAGATCTTTCTCTATACAAATTCTCCTCCGGCAGATAGGAATGATCTACCATACAGCTCACAAACAGAGGTTCATAATCTTGCGACTACAGGGAGCGCGGTGGCTCAGTGGTAGACTGTTGATCTTCTATTCTAGAGGTCCCGAGTTCGATTCCCGTCCATGACGACCCACGTTGTGTCCTTGTGCAAGGCACTTTATCCCGGTTGCCAACAAAGGGGCACGATGACGCCATGTACTAAGGCGTACTGCACGCAGATGGTGCACATGTCTTCAACCGCTGTAACCCTGCTTGAGCAGGGCTTGAACAGAGTTAGCATGTTGAGGAGTTGACAGTTGCTCATCGATTCCCTGTGGTTCTATCCGGGTACTCCGGCTTCCTCCACCCGTAAAACTGTCATGGTCACGATTAGCTATTGTGCATAAGTATGTGACCTCAACCCCCTTCACTCTGATGTCAAAATACCAAAATTTCAGGAAGCTGTTTTTTCCCATAATGCATCTTGAAATTTAACCAATTCAATCTCGTTTGACAGCTCAATGAGCTCTGTCAAATGAGATTGAATTGGTTACATTTCTATTTGCGTTATTGGAATTTTTTTCTGCCTGAAATTTAGATATTTTGACATCAGTGTGCAGGGGTTAAACACCAATAAATAAATATTCGACTCTAAATGAAAGCCACACGTCTGGTAGGTACGTGGGTTCTAGTATTGTTTCATAAACTAATGCAACAGCGTTAGGAAACGTTTCGTCAGACTTAAGTGGATGTCAGTATGTTGAAAGCTCTTCATAGTTTACAACGATGCAGGGTTATTATCCATGCTATGCTCTTGCTCTCTCGGCCGGACGCATAAATACCCATAGCTTACAGCGTGCACAGGTAAGTAGTCAGGGTGCACTTAGAACGGGCGCTTACGACAACTTATGCATCGCCTCCTCTCCGTACGGGTCATGGCTCATATTCATTTGATTTCATTTTTGACCATGTGTCCGAGGTTAAACCTCAATCTGTTCCTATGCCATCTCGTCTTGTCCCAACTGTTGAGAGAAGAGCTGCTGCCTCCTTAGTCTCGCTCCCTTACGACACCACTTCAGTCTTCATTAATTAATGGAGCTTTTTCTGCTATCAATTCTCAGCTAACGGCAAAAGCCTCTAAACCTTTTTCACATTAGCATTCAAGTCTTCTCGTGTGAATTACTAACTGGTCTCTCTAGAGAGCTACATATTTTCTCCTCGGAAGATCACCTTGTGGCATCTCAAGTTGCCAGAGTTTCTCTATTTGAAGAGCTTCACACTACCTCCCCATTCAGAAATCTTTCATGGAATATCTTGAAGTCTGTTAACGTTTCGGCAATCAATGTTGCTGACCTGAAACTCTGGAGGGATACAACACTCCTGTCAAATACAATTTTCCCTGACACTCAGTGTAATCAGCTCATGTTCCTCTCCCTTCTCTAATCAGCTCTTGTTCGACGGCAATATATCTGCGGTACTGGGATGAGTTCTAAAATATTCACGCAATTAGATTCCCATGAGAACGTTTTTTATGGATGTTTGTGGATAATCCAGATCTGAAAGCAGGGAAGATGATTCAAACTCAGACCATACTCACAAAAAAATCCTCTAATCTCAGCAGGTCCCCCATGTAGCTCTAGGCCTCACTCCCGCTCGCAGACTGAAGGTAAAGCTAGACGTGGAATTTGGACGTTTCTCCTCCAATAGACCTTGTCAGGCCGGAAACTGAAGTTTGTCATCTCGGTACTCTCCAGCCAGACTGCTCATTTTCACCCCCAGTGGTCATCATTACCTCGGGCAATTGGATCTTCCAGCTAGTGGAGTTCGGACTCTGCATTTATTTTTCGTAAGCGACCACCTCTTACAGGCAATCCGATCCCAACCACTATTCTGGCTGATCTTGCGAGAGCTTCACTCATAGATTCCGAGATAGTGACACTCGTAGTCAAAGAAGCGATCGAATTCATGCAGTCAAGTCATCAGTGATCAAGTCGACTCTTTCTTGTTCTGAAGAACGGCCAACTCAGACCCACTATAGATCTGCGCTATCTGAACCTTTTTCATCAACGCCTCCAAAAATCAGCATGGAAATGTTGAGATTGGTAAGGAGCTCTATTCTTGAACGACTTTTCAGCTGGCACAGACCTCAAGGATGCATACTTTTACATTCCATTTCATCCTCGGTCTATGAGGTTTCTTCAGTTCTCATTCTGAGGCATTGCTTATTAGTTTCGAGTAAAGCCGTTCATCTTGAATCTAGCTCTTTGGGTTTTCACCCTTGTTTTCACCTGGAGATCTCTTCTATGACACTGTTTTGCACTTCTAGGACCAATATGTAACAACTATACCTCGTCACAGAGCTCTGTCAAACAAGATATAGTTGGTTAAATGTTCCACTACATTTTGAGAAATTTTCTCAGCTGAAAACATTGGGTTGCCACATAATAGTGAAAGGAGTTAAATTTCTGATTCTAACTATTTTCAGAACTGTTTTGTGAATAAACAAAAACAGCCCCCCCACCCCTCTCCCTCATCACAAAATGGTGAAAAATTGCCTGAAAAACAAAACAAAATTGTATAGACCATACTTGAAATTACATTACCTCATGAAAGGACTGCTAAAACTAATAATTGAATTTTTTGAATATCCAAGATTGCAAATATGTGAATAGAGGATAGCCAAAATTACAAGATTTCTAAGTACACCTAGAATTGCCATAAACAAGTGATCACGATTTCCTGTGGCAAAACATATCCTGGCTCTCTCAGGGAACTCCTCTGGACTCTTCAAACCTTGTTTGGTTCCTCACAGAAGACGCCTTATGTCCCAGTTGGGGAGTTGAGCTGAATCTAGGGACTCTTCGCCTGTGACCAAAGGATCATGCACTGTGGCATATTAACCAGGAGTAGTCGTCAGCTATTCTTCTAGCTATCATACACTAGTTGTCTCTTCTGTTGAATCATATTGTTCTCAATAGGGTTAGGGTTCTTCCAACAATTCGTCGCCTGAGTGCTAGAATGTTCTATGTCCCCTATGGGACATAGAACATTCTAGCACTCAGTCGACGAATTGCACAGTACTTGCACACATAAGGAACCCGGAAGACATTCACTCCATTCCTATACATCAGCACATCAGAGATCCTTTCCTGCTAGCTCATGAGAACATCTAAATGCTTGTCACTATTCGAGGTCTTATAACGTGTTAACGGACGTTAAAGATCTGTTATTCCACTTGGGCTCATTCTCTTGTTACTTTTAAGAGATTTTGCTCCTGGGAGTTTTCAGCCGGTTGATTAATCTCGTGTTAATGTATCATCGTCGGTTTTCATCGTTCCTTTCCAGTCGCTGGGAGAATTCTTTCTTCATTCCAACCGCTAACTCTTTCCATTTGGTATGGAATTAATCACTCTCGAAAACGCGTGTAATCATTTTTGCCGTAAAAAGATTTCTCTGGCCTCGGACTTCTATACACAACGTTTTCGACATCTATTGCTATTCTATTCTCCAAGGAAACTGTTTCACCCCATCATTCGGCGGAAGTTGACTGCCAAAAACCCTATTTCATTGGAGCGGGAGCTCGCAGCCTATTTTTGGTTTGTTTTGGCTCCTTTTAGGCTATTTTGGGTCGCGCTATCTTCCGGGACAATCTTTATTTGTCACATGGTACTATTAATAACTCATTTATCCGTCTATATCGTCGTGATTCTACAGTTATTTGTGACAATTGTTCTATTCATAGATTCATGGCAGTCTTTTTTTTTAATTTTAGACTAGATTTCTACCCCTCAGTTTTTACCTTTTGAAGAAGTTCAGTTCTCCCCATTTCATTGAATTGTTCACTCGCCTTTTGTTCAGATGAAACCGGTCTTCTACCAGCCGGGAAAATCCCTTCTTACTTTTAAGCTGTTTTGCCCTTACTTCTCTAAGCGAACGTTTTTCTCTGACACCTGTTGCTACTTATATCAGTGCTTGCCTGACGTCACTGAGTTCGTCTTGCACAAGTTTCTGGTTCATTCTGACAAAATGTCTATCAATTCTGTTTATCTCTGGTCGATTTGGTGTCAATTCAGTTCATTTCACTATCTCGCCTGTCTGTCGCACCTTTTCATTATTAACCCTTTACCCAACACAGACGATATCAAAATTTATTAATTTAAATATCATTTTTTAATTTTTTTCGATAAATTTCAACAAAACCATATGTGACCCCTCATTGGAACGAGCTCGTTCCAAAGAGGGGTCACATGATATGATTTTGTTGAAATTTTTCGAAAAATATTTTTTCAGCTGCTGAATCTGCATATTACGCGGACGGATGTGGGCGATTCGTTGGGTAAAGGGTTAAAAGCAAAAGAAACCTAAACAGGAATTTTTGCTGTTTATTTCCCATCTTCCGCACTTCATGATCGCTTTTTCTTGCGGAAGATTAACAAAGCTGTCGGTGTGTATCGCACTGAAATCGAATGTTTGTTTTTGGTTCCTTGGAGATCTCTGCGTAGTTACAAGAAGTTTGCATTCTAATGGTTACTCTCTAGTCCGTTTCCCTTATCAAATGTCTTGAACAAGTACTATGAAGCCCGCCATACTTTATGGCTGATGAGAGGAATTACTAATTACGGTATTGAATTGCATCTTGTCCCCGTCGTGGACGACCCGCGTTGTGTCCTTGGGTAAGGCACTTTATCCCTGTTGCCTACATGGGGGCACGATGACGCATTGTACAAAGGCGTACTGCACGTCGATGGTGCACATGTCTTCAACCGCTGTAACCTTGCTTGAGCGGAGCTTGAACAGAGTTAGAATGTTGAGGTGCTGACAGTTGCTCGTCGATGCTAGGTGGTTCTCTCCAGCTCCCTCCACCTGTAAAACTGTCACTGTCACGGTTAGCCATTGTGCATAAGTATGTGACCTTAAACGCCAATTTGCACTTTAAGTTGTGTTCTGCTTACATGTTCAAGACGCTTTTCATTTTGTTATGCAGTCATATCCTCGGGAAATGATGAAATTATAACTGTTGTCATTGTAGCATTAATTCCTTCACACTCTTAACTGTGATCTCCATTATATCACTAAATATGCATTTATACACCCTCCGCCTATTCAGTACTTGTGTTACTTTGATAAGATTCGACGAAATTAAAATTTTATATCAAATGTTATACTTACCGGGGGCGCAGTGACATTGCGGTAACAGGTTCTCGTCAGATCACCGAAGTTAAGCAGTGTCAAGCGCGCTTACTAGTTGGATGGGTGACCATTCCCGCGTTGTGTCCTTGGGCAAGGCACTTAACCCCAATTGCCTACATGGGGCACGATGACGCTGTGTATAAAGGTGTACTCCAGGTCGATGGTACGCATGTTTTCAACCAATCTAACCCTGCCTGTGCCGTGGTGCAGAGTTCAGAGTTATGGTGTTGGAGAGCTGACAGCTGCTCGTCGTTGCTCGGTGGTTCTCTCCGGGTACTCCGGGCTTACCCCGTAAAGCTGTCAGTCACGACTAGCCATTGTGCATAAGTATGTAACCTTAAACACCAATAAATAAATAATATTATACTTAACAAACTAACACAAAAATACTGCCCTCCAGGCAATCTAAGTTTGTACCTTTTTCTCGCTCGCATGTATCCATGCATATATTTAAAACTGGAAATTGAATTTGCACATGGCTGGCATGAATTTGACAGGCACCTGGTCAGTCCGGTTCGGTCTAAGTTGTCTTTTGACCATTCTGAAGTCTCCTTATGGTTTTCTCTTGGGATTCTCCAATTTGACCTCTTTTTGCATGGTAGAAAGGATGAGGATTGGTCTTTGGTTAGTGTAAGAAATAAAATTTGATATAAAAGTTTAATTTTTATAGGAGTAATTACGAGGATAAGGCATTTGTTACCGTGGTAAGTATTGCAAGAAATAAAATTGTAATTTCTACATTTGCTAGAGAATGTGGCTTGCCACTTGCGTTGTCAGCTGTTTTAAACATGTAAACTGTCTACTCCATTTCTTTGCTGACTACACCCAATTATATATTCATATTTTTATACTGTACCAATGACCCAGACTTAGCTGGTGCTAACTCTAACAAAACCAGGGCCAAACACAAATTTTGCCCCCCAATCCCCAAAATTTGCATCCAAAACAAAAAGAAATCATGTCCTAAAGGACCTCCATAGTACGCCTCTACTGCGCATGCGCAGTGACGCAGACGTCCCGAAATTGGCACCAATTATCATTCTCTGTTTGGCCCTTCATCAGTCAACATCTCACTGATCTTTGTGCTTGTAAATCTCAGTTTAAAGGATGCCAGACACGTAATTTTTGGAGAAAATGTGATTCTAAGGAGGATAGAAGGAGGAGAGGAAAAAGAAGTGACAAAAAATATAATCAGGGCTGTACTTAAAATTTTTTGATGAAATTATGTTAAGTTGCCTATTTTCGAGGCATGGGCCTCTTGTTGTCATTCTTGCTAAATGTTGCACTGCTTATTCAGTGTTTCCTCTCCCCTAGCCTTCTAAAGTCCCCCCTTGCAATTCTCCCATGCTTTTGGCATATTTTTGAGAAAGTTCATTTCTAAAATTTCCTGGGAGAGTTGCTTGGTTACAGAATGTTTTCTGTTATTTTTCCCATAGTTACGTTTTCACCCATGGGTGTATAACGTTTGTGTTCTGCATCTTCCATCTGATGTTTTGCAGATTCTCCCCTGGGAGTCTCTGTCTTGCATCAGATAGAGTGTAATTTTGATGACTGATTCCGGGCCAGTTTTTTCAGTGCCTGGAGTCATGTTTTCTGGTGTTTTACACTGTTTGTTTACATTGGCAACAGCCTTTTTTGAGGGGGCTGTTTGCCTTTGCTGTAGTTTATCTCACTATAAGATACTTTTATATTATCCGTAAGTGTCTCATTAATTATTTAATATAAATTTTAAATTTTTGACCACACTTTGCCATCGGATCCATCGGGGCTCAACGTTACTTTTCAGCAACTTGGGCTTCGCTGAAAAAATATTTTTTCAAAATTATTTTGATTTGCAATTGTTTTTTCATTTATTAATGGATCATGTTATTATGTATCTTTGTGTCAGGGGTTTTTGCGAGTAACTAGGACTTGTTGTTGTCCTTTCACAATGAAGGGACATTGTTCAAATTGTAATAGGAAGAAATCTTCCTCTGACTTTCATGATCATTGTATTAATTGTAGTCAGTGTTCTCGCATTAATCCCTGTCCTATATGTGAATATTGGGATGAGAAACATTGGAAACGTGTGTCACGATATGTTGTTTCTGGAGAAAGGGCTATGCCGGCTCTTTCTCCGCAAGGTCACTCTACTCTCTGTTTCTATTTCAGAGGAACCAGAACAGGGTGATGTTTCCATGTTATCTTCTACAAGTGTGCGTCCGTCGTCACAAATGAATACAGAGCTAGCGGCAAAAGTGCTCATGGAGATTAGACAAATGTCGCCCGCTAGCTCGCCCGGTGTAGCGTCCATTCACCGAATGGTTCGGCAGCCGGGTTCGTCCGATGCGGTCCAGGGGGAAATTTTGGGTGATGCGAGCACTATAAACATAATAGATGCACACCCAGTGACGGCGGATAGTAAGCGAGAACGGAGGAAGCCTTTGAGTCTGGTTCCTAGCTCGTCCAGGTCCAGCCGGGCCGCGAGCGAGAGAGGCCCCTCTCTCGTACAACAACATCTGGGACCAGATGTTGTGGTACAAAATGTGTCTTTAGCGGAGCATACGTCCGTCGCTCGGGACGCTCCGTTGTATAAGCAGTCCGCGGAGACTGTTAAGGCTTCCTCTTCTCGTCAGCGCACACGACCGCACCTTGGCTGCGTGACCGCCGATATATTACCAGCTTCGCCGATCAAGGATTCTTCGGCGACCAGGTCACACCATCCGGCAGCCAGGGATTCGAGACCGATGGACTCCGGACGTTCGCATAGGAAAAGTATGCGGGAGCCATCTGATGCGGAGCTGCCCTCGGCGAAGCAGTGAAAGACTGCGCCTCCGCAGGTCTCGACGCCGGACATTCTTGTGCAGATAGCACAGCTTATCGCAGCATCCCAGCAGCCGACAGAAACGGTGTCGGATCGAGAATTATCCGACGGCGCTGGGTCGGTACGCTCCGCCGAAGCATCGGGGGCGGACGACCGGGAACATCATGAGGTCCGACCGGATGGTGAAAGGGATACGGATGACTTGGAGCTATCCCTTTCGGAACAACATAAAGCTGCCGTGGACTTCATCCGGCACTTTCTCCCTCAAGTTGTTCCGTCGGGCCAGACTGCTGCGGTTCCGGACAAGAGGATTATAGCGTCATTGGACTCTGAATTTTTTGAGCGGTTCAGGGACATCGCTCCCGAGTTTCCGTCGCAGTCCAATAATGTTGCAAGAACATTTGAATTATTGAACGACGCTATATTTAAACTTGCTTCCAAGACGGGGAAAGCAGGTTTCTTGTCCGCTAATACTCTCAACCTGCCTTTCATTAATGCAAGGAATAAATTCGACAGGACAGGGTATCCCGAGAGTTCCTCTGCGTATGGACGACGAGGCGGAAGACTTAGAGCTATCATTACCGTCGTCGGCTTCTATTCCAACCGCGGTGTTGGAAACAGCCATTGCGTCTAACAGAGCCAATTTAGATGCCTTATCTTACGCAGATCACCTTACTAAGGCGTTATCACTGCGCCTTCAAGGGAAAGAGTTTCAGGATATACAATCCTCTTTAAGACTTCTTTCAAGGGCAGTAGCTTATTCCACGTGTAACTCCGCCCTTTCAGTGGCAAATCTGGAGTTGGTTAGACGTGACGCAGCCCTAGCTACATCCACACTAGTGGATACTAAGGTGAAGAACTCTCTTAGAGTCGCTTCGGTCTCAGGAGAACTTCTCTTTGACGGCAAGCTTTCTGCTATTTATGATAAAATTACAAAGAAAGCTTCGGATTCTCTGTTATTCAAATCTGCTTCTAAGAAGTCGGATACAGCAGACAAGAATGAGACAGGCACTTCTGGGTCTAATGCGCCCAAGAGAGGTTCCTATAGAGGTTCCGGTGCGTCCTCTTGGTCTTATTCGAGAGACCGTCAGGGTAGCGACTCTCGTTCGGGACGTCCTTCAGGCCGGGACAATCGGTCGGACGCCCCGAGGTCGACGGGGCGAGGTGGGGGTCGTGGAGGACGTGGTTTCTCCTACCGCAGGCCTCGCAGGTCCAGGAGGTGATGGCTTAAACCTCTATCGCGTACCGGTTGGCGGAAGGTTGTCGAGCTTTTCACAAGAATGGGCGTCGATTACGGACGACCCTTGGGTGAGAGGAGTGACTTCGGAAGGTCTAAAGATATCCTTCAAACGAAAGCCTCCATTAACTCGAAGTCCAAAGTGGACTCATCTTCCGTCAAATCCGCAGAAAAGAGACGCTCTGTTATCAGAGGTGCAGTCTCTTTTAATGAAGAACGCGGTAGAGGTCGTAGAAAACCAGGAATCTCCGGGATTCTACAGCCATCTGTTTCTGGTTCCGAAACCAGACGGCTCGTTCCGTCCAGTCATAGATTTGAGCTGGATAAACAAGCTGATCGTCGCTCCGAAGTTTTATATGGAGACGATTCGGTCGGTCAGAGCGAGTATTCGGGTGAACGATTATGCAACAAGCATAGATCTCAAAGATGCGTACTTTCACGTCATGGTACATCCGACATTCCGAAAGTATCTACGCTTCGCAGTCCTAGGAGTGGTGTATCAATTCCGGGCGATGTGCTTTGGATTGAATCTAGCACCCTGGGCTTTCACTCGGGTAATGAACTCTGTAATGATCTATTTCCGAGCTCATTCGTCTGCGGTGACGTCGGCCTACCTGGACGACATTCTTCAGAGGTACGGCAACGAGTTAACGCTTCAGAACGATGTTCAGAATCTTCTTCTATTGCTCCGACGTCTCGGTTTTATAGTAAACGAGGAGAAGTCGGATCTGGTGCCGTCCAAGTCATTCACTCAACTGGGAATGAGCTTCGAGACGCACAACAATCTCGTTCGTCTGCCGTTAACCAGAGCGAAATTAGTCAGTTGTTACGCTCGCTATTGTCTGCACGCAGACAAAGTCACGGCGAGAGAATTTATGAGACTGATAGGTCTGTGCGGAGCCGCCGCGGATCTCATTCCGATGGGGCGGTTACGCACACGTCCTCTTCAAATTTTCTTGACTCAGAATTGGAGTGTGAAAATTCATTCGCTCGATGTAGACGTTCTCTTGTCAGATCAAGTGAAACAAGAGATTCAGACTTGGGCAAACATTCAGTGGTTAACTCAGGGAGTTCCGCTGCAGTTGCCGGATCCGAGTTTTACCATTATGACGGATGCCAGTCAAACAGGTTGGGGTGCATCATTAATCCCAACGGATTCGAGATGCCAGGGTCTTTGGGATCCGCGATTCCTGTGCAAGCACATAAACATCAAGGAAATGATGTCAATTTGGATTGCATTACGTCACTGGATGGACATTATTCACAATGCTCATGTCCAAATCCTATCCGACAATACGACAGTAGTGGCGTATATACGGAATCAGGGAGGCACTCATTCAGTTCCGTTGTTCAATCTAACGGAAAGAATCCTTCTGTTTGCGCTAGAACATCACGTTCTTCTTTCGGTCCGTCACATACCGGGTCGTCTGAATGTGCTAGCAGACTCCCTTTCACGAAAGGGTCGCTTGTTGCCGTCGGAGTGGACTCTCAACAAACAAGTATTCAATCAGATTTGCTACCAATGGGAACGGCCAATGATAGACTTATTTGCGACACATCTCAACAATCAGTTGCAGACGTATGTGTCTCCGTGTCCGGATCCAAGAGCATTTGCAGTAGACGCTCTGTCGATCCCTTGGGACGGAATGATAGGATATGCGTATCCTCCAGCGCCGTTAATTCAACAAGTATTGCTAAAGATAAAACAATCTCAATGCAAGATTCTGTTGGTAGCATCTCTGTCGCCACAGAGACCGTGGATAAATCTACTCAGGTGTCTGTTGTGGGACCTACCGCGAAAGCTTCCTCCACGAGAGGATCTTCTTTCGCAGGGGAAATCGCGCCAACTCCATCACAACCAGCAAGGTCTCAACCTTCACGTTTTTCCGTTGTGCGGTCCTTCTTGCATGGCAAACACTTTACAGGACGAGCAGAGGACGCGATTTCTAACTGTAGGAGGACCTCCTCTTCGCTAAACTATGCGGCTAAGTGGAAGGTTTTTCGTCGTTGGTGTAGGGATCATTCTGTAGATATATTTGATCCCTCTATACCAGACATTGCAAACTTTCTAGTATACTTGTTTGACGAAATCAAACTGCAGCCTGTTACTATAAAGGGTTATAGATCTATGTTATCTGATACCTATGCACATCATGATAGTTTACAAATTGGATCTAATGTCTCTTTATCTAAGTTGGTTAGAAACTTTTCGATAAATAGACCCAGAACTCTTAGATTAATTCCTAAGTGGAATTTAGCTTGGGTTCTTCTTAAATTGAAGGAAAAGCCATTTGAACCTCTTGGGACAGTAGATTTCAAATTCTTATCTTATAAGACAGCTTTTCTCTTAGCTTTCTCTTCTGCTAGAAGAGTCAGTGAGCTTCATGCACTGTCGGTGGATGATTCTCACTATCGTAGTGTCGGGAACACTATCACCTTCACTACTAATGTGGGTTTTTTTTAGCTAAGAATCAGGCTCCTAATAAATATCCGGAACCTATTGTTAAGGCTCTTCCGTCTTCAGACGGGCGTAGGCCTTTACTCTGTCCTGTTAGAGCGTTACGTATCTATAAACAGAGATCTCAGTTTATCAGAAAGGGACGGAAACGTTTCTTTCTGTCTTTGATGCCTAATAGAAAGGACATTTCGGTCCATTCTATTGCTAGATGGATTCAATTAACTATCCGTACTGCTTATGAAAGTTTATCATCTTCTCAGCAGTCTGTGCTTAAGATTTCTGATCATGAAGTAAGAGCTCTTTCTACTTCCTGGGCTTATGCTAATAGTGTTGCTATTACAGATTTAATGAAGGCTGCTTATTGGTCTCAGCCATCCACATTTACAAATTTTTATCTCAGAAATATTGAGTCCATTTCTGGAGACCTGCATTGTTTAGGTCCGTTATCTGTTGCTCAGAATGTCGTCCACTAAACAGTTGCAACTATAGTTATGCAGGCTTTCTGTTCCGGCAGTGACTCCGTCCGGCTGCCCTCTTCGCTCTGGGCTATTTGACCCAGGGCAAGGGGAAGGGGGGGGGGGGTGGCGGGTGTTCCCTTAGGTCACCTGCTTTATAGTGAAAAGCAAGGGAATGCCTCCTCCAAGTCAGTATTTCTGAGTCGCTTCCGGGATGGTTTTAAAGTGTAATATTAATGTTAAAATTCTTTCATGTCTTATTTTTAAAGTGTAGCTCGGTGTGAAGCATTTGTATATGTCAAGTGTCAAACGGGCTTTAATATACAATACTCGGACACTTTTAAATGACTATAAAGAGTCTCAATTCTCTGGACTACTTTATTTATTGGCTTGCTTTAAAAATAATTAGTATAAGGGATATACTGGATGTTAATAGAGAACATGAATGTTATTGTGCTCAATTATTAAGGGTAGTGTATCTTTCTAATTTAATATTAAATAAGAAAGATACATGTAAAGCCTAATACTCCTTTTCTCCTTAAGGGGTTACCTCTCTACTATATAGTTGAGCTTATTGGATTTTCCTCTATGTCCTAGGCCCTCCAGCCTGTTTACTATTCAGCTAAGTCTGGGTCATTGGTACAGTATAAAAATGTTAAAAAATTTATAGTAATTTATATATTTTTTATACTTACCAATGACCCAGGCGGGGATGGCCCTCCCTGGAGTTGGGAACTCTTGCCTCCCCGCTGAGTACATAGTAAGAATGATAATTGGCGCCAATTTCGGGACGTCTGCGTCACTGCGCATGCGCAGTAGAGGCGTAGTATGGAGGTCCTTTAGGACATGATTTCTTTTTGTTTTGGATGCAAATTTTGGGGATTGGGGGGCAAAATTTGTGTTTGGCCCTGGTTTTGTTAGAGTTAGCACCAGCTAAGTCTGGGTCATTGGTAAGTATAAAAAATATATAAATTACTATAAATTTTTTAACTTTCGACCATCTGCAGAGAATGCTACATGCAACAAGCTGGCGGCTTGTGTAGCTGACATAAAAATTTGGATGGCCGAAAACTACCTGCAGCTGAATGGAGACAAAACGGAAATAATTCACTTTAGTTTAAACAATATTTATTTACTTATTTTATTTATTTTGTTTATGTTGACAAGTTACTTCTGATAGTGATTACTTGTCTTCTGTTTAGTTCTGCTCATAGCCAGATACATTAATATTGTCCGTAAGTGCTACATTAATTTTTAAATGTTTTAAAATTTTTGACCACACTTAGGCTTTTTTGGGATCCATTTGGGTTCATTGTTCCCATTGGGAACTTACTTGGGCTCTCCTGAAATTTTTTCGAAAATTTTTTTTCTTTTGAATTATTTTTTCGAAGTGTTATAATGGATTATATTATATTATGTATCTTTGTTTTCAAGGGTTAGTGTGAGTACTATGACTGTTTATATTTTTTCATGATGAAAGAATATTGTTCAAATTGTAATGCGAGGAAATCTTCCTCTGATTCTCCTGTTCATTGTGTTTCTTGTAGTCAATGTACTTGCACTAATTCTTGCTCAGCGTGTGTCAATTGGGATGACAAACGTTGGAGACGTGTGTCACGGTTTATTGTTACCGATGAGAGGTCCATGCCGGTACCGCAGGGTCACTCTAGTTTGTCAGTCTCTTTTTCAGAGGAACAAGAACAGGGTGATGTTTCCGTGATTTCTTCAAGAAGTGTGCCTCCGTCGTCAGTCTAACGAAGAGCTAGCGGCTAAAGTGCTCATGGAAATACAATTCCCTACGAGGTCCCAAGTAGGATCCACGTCGTTGTCGTCCGCTAGGTCGCCCGGTGAAGCAACCATTCATGGAATGGCTTGGCAGCCGGGTTCCTCCGTTGCGGTCCAAGGAAGGAGTTCGGGTGATGCGAGCACTATAAACATTGAACGTGCACACCCAGCGACGACGGATCCGAGGATAGTACGGAGGAAGTCTGTCAGTCCGGTAGCTAGCTCGTCCATGTCAACCCGGACCGCGAGCGAGAGAGGCCCCCTCTCTTACAACATCTGGGCCCAGATGTACGTAACGTTCGTCAGTCAGAGCATACGTCCACTCCTCCTGCTCGGGACACTCCGTTGCATAGACAGTTCAGATAGACTAGTCTATCGGCTTCCTCATCCTCATGGCAGCACACACGACCGTACCTTGGTTACATGACCTATGATATCCAGCCGGCTTCGCCGACCAGGGATTCCACGTCGACCAGGTCACGCCATCCAGTAGCCAGGGATACGAGGCCTTTACAGTCGGGACGTTCGCATAAAAGAAGTATGCAGGATTCAACGTCCCAGAAGCTTCCAGCGGCTAAATCACATAAGACTGCAGCTCCACAGGCCTCTGTAACGGACTTGCTATCGCAAATAGCTCATCTCATTGCAGCATCCCAGCAGCCGTCAGAAACTTTTTCGGATCAGGAATTGTCGGTTCGTTCCGCTGCAGAGTCAGGAAGGGACGACCGAGATTATCAAGTGGTCCAGCCGGATGGTAAAAGGGATTCAGCGGAGCTGGAATTTAACCTTTTGGAGCAACATAAGGTAGCCGTAGATTTCATCCGGCAGTACCTTCCCGATCTTGTTCCTCCGGACCAGAATGCTGCGTTGCCGGATAAGAGACTGATGGCGTTACTGGACACAGATTGCTTCAGTCGGATTAAGGACATGGCGCCTGAGTTTCCAACCCAGTCCAGAAATGTCACACGGACATTTGAACTTTTGAATGACGCTATATTCAAACTTGCCTCCAAGACGGGCAAGTCCGGTTTCTTAGCGGCCAATGCTCTACAGCTGCCTTTCATCAATTCAAGGAATAAATTTGAAATGGCAGGACGGGGCATTCCGAGAGTTCCTCTGCGTCTGGACGACCAGGCTGAAGACCTAGAATTGTCTTTGCCGTCGTCTGTCTATTCTAGCCACTACGTTGGAAACTACAATCTCGTCTACAGGATCAGCTTAGACGCATTATCGTACGCAGATCACCTTACCAGAGCGTTATCATTACGTCTCGAAGGAAAAGAATTCCAGGATGTTCAAAACTAACTTGAGAGTTCTTTCGAGGGCCATAGCATACTCTACGTATAACTCAGCCCTTTCAGTGGCAAATCTGCAGTTAGTTACACGTCAGGGCAGCATCCACTCTGGTGGATCGTAAGGTGAAAAACTCTCTTCGAGTTGCTCCAGTTTCCAGAGAGCTTCTCTTCGACAAGCTTTCCATAATCTATGATCAGATTACTAAAAAAGCTTTAGACTCTATGCTGTTCAAGTCCGCTTCTAAAAAGTCGGATTCAGCGGAGAAGAGAAAGGCAAGCACTTCTGGTGCGAGTACTTCCAAGGGAAGTTCCTATAGAGGATCTAAGCAAGCCTCTAGGTCTTACTCCAGAGACCGTCAAGGTAGCGACTTAGGTAGGGGTCGAAATACTGGCCAAGACTCCCGGTCAGATGCCCCTAGGTCGACGGGGCGAGGCGCGGGTCGTGGAGGACGTGGTTTCTCCCCCCGCAAGCCTCGCAGATCCAGGAGGTGATGGGGCAAACCTCTATCGTGTTCCAGTGGGCGGAAGGCTATCGAGTTTCTTAACCAATTGGTTGTCGATTACGGACGACCCTTGGGTTCGAGGGGTGATTTCAGAAGGGCTAAAACTGTCCTTCAAAAGAAAACCCTCGTTAACTCGAAGTCCAAGATGGACTCGGCTTCCGTCAAATCCTCAGAAGAGAGGTTCGCTTCTATCAGAAGTCCAATCTCTTCTGGAAAAGAACGCGATAGAGGTCGTAGAAAACCAGGAATCTCCAGGTTTCTACAGCCATCTGTTTCTGGTTCCGAAACCAGACGGCTCGTTTCGTCCAGTCATAGATCTGAGCTGGATGAACAAGCTGATCGTGGCTCCAAAATTTTATATGGAGGCCATTCGATCGGTCAGATTCGATTCGAGTGAACGACTATGCTGTGAGCATAAATCTCAAGGATGCGTACTTTCACGTCATGGTACATCCGGCGTTCAGAAAGTATCTTCGCTTCGCTGTCATAGGAGTCGTTTATCAGTTCCGAGCAATGTGCTTCGGTCTGAATCTAGCGCCCTGGGCTTTCACTCGAATAATGAACACAGTAATGACTCATTTCCAAGCTCATTCGTCTGCGGTAACGTTGGCCTACCTGGACGACATTCTTCAGAGGTATGGCTACGAGGTAAAGCTTCAGAACGATGTTCAGAATCTGCTTCAACTGCTACGACGTCTCGGTTTTATAGCAAACGAGAAGTCGGATCTGGTGCCGTCCAAGTCATTTACCCACCTGGGAATGAGTTTCGAGACGCACAATCGCGTTCGTCTGCCGTTAACCAGAGCGAAATTAATCAGTTGTTAGGCTCGCTTTTGTCTTCACTCAGATGATGTAACAGCGAGAGAATTCATGCGACTGACAGGTTTGTGTGGTGCCGCCGCGGATCTTATTCCGATGGGGCGGTTACGTACTCGGCCACTCCAAATCTTTCTTACTCAGAATTGGAGTGTGAAGATTCATTCGCTCGATACGAACATCGTCTTGTCGAATCAAGTGAAACAAGAGATTCAGACTTGGGCAGATATTCAGTGGTTACCTCGGAGAGTTCCACTGCAATCTCCGGATCCGAGTTTTACGATTATGACGGATGCCAGTCAAACAGGTTGGGGCGCAACATTGAGCCCAACAGATTCGAAGTGCCAGGGTCTTTGGGATCCACAGTTCCTAAACAAGCACATAAACGTTAAAGAGATGATGTCAATTTGGCTTGTGCTACGTCACTGGATGAACATTATTCAGAATTCACAGGTGCAAATTCTGTCCGACAATTCGACGGTAGTAGCGTATGTTCGGAACCAGGGAGGCAATCATTCCATTTAACTTAACGGAAAGAATCCTTCTGTTTGTCCTAGTGCATCAAGTTCTATCGGTCTGTCATATTCCGGGTCGTCTGAACGTTTTTTTAGACTCCCTTTCTTGGAGGTGTTGCATGTTGCCGTCAGAATGGACTCTCAACAAACGAGTATTCAATCAGATTTGCTACCAGTGGGAGCGTCCGATGATAGACTTATTTGCGACGCATCTCAACAATCAGTTGCAGACGTATGTGTCGCCGCGTCCAGATCCTCGAGCGTTTGCAGTAGACGCTCTCTCGATCTCTTGGGACGGAATGATAGGATACGCGTATCCTCCAGCGCCATTGATTCAGCAGATATGGCTCAAGATAAAGCAATCTCACTGCAAAATTCTGTTGGTAGCATCTGTCGCCCCAGAGACCATGGATAAATCTACTCAGGTGTCTGTTGTGGGACATGCGGCGGAAGCTTCCTCCACGGGAGGATCTCTTCTTTCGCAGGGGAAATCTCGCACACTGCATCACAACCCGCAAGGTCTCAACCTTCACGTATTTCCGTTATGCGGTCTTTCCTACACGGCAAGCATTTTACAGGACGAGCAGTGGACGCAATTTCTAACTGTAGGAGGACCTCCTCTTCGCTAAATTATGTTGCTAAGTGGAAGGTTTTCTCACGGTGGTGTAGGGATCCTTCTGTTGATATTTATGATCCCTCCATTCCAGACATTGCTACTTTTCTTGTCTTCCTGTTTGATGAGATCAAACTGCAGCCTGTTACCATTAAGGGTTACAGGTCTATGCTATCTGATACCTATGCACATCATGATAGTTTACAGATTGGATCTAATGTCTCTTTATCCAAGTTAGAGAAAAACTTTTCGATAAATAGACCTAGAACCCTTAGATTAATTCCTAAGTGGAATTTAGCTTGGGTTCTTAAGCTAAAAGAAGCGCCATTTGAGCCTCTTGATACAGTGAACTTCAAATTCTTATCTTATAAGATAGCTTTTCTCTTGGCTTTCTCTTCTGCCAGAAGAGTTAGTGAGCTTCATGCACTTTCTGTTGATGATTCTCACTATCATAGTGTTGGTAATACTATTACCTTGACTACTAATGTTGGATTTTTGGCTAACAATCGGGCTCCTAATAAGTATCCGGAGCCTATTGTTATCAAGGCTCTTCCGTCTTCAGACGGGCATAGGCCTTTACTCTGTCCGGTTAGAGCTTTACTTATCTATAAACGAAGATCTGAGTTTATCAGAAAGGGACGAAAACGCTTCTTTCTGTCTCGGATGCCTAATAGAAAGGACATTACGGTCCATTCTATTGCTAGGTGGATTCAATTAACTATCCGTACTGCTTTTGAAAAATTATCTTCAACTCAGCAGTCTGTGCTTAAGATTTCGGCGCATGAAGTAAGAGCTCTATCGACATCTTGGGCTTATGCTAATAGGTGTTGCTATTACTGATTTGATGAAGGTTGCATATTGGTCTCAGCCTTCCACATTCACGAATTTTTATCTTAGAAATATTGAGTCCATTTCTGGAGACCTGCATTGTTTAGGTCCGTTATCTGTTGCTCAGAATGTCGTCCACTAAACAGTTGCAACTATAGTGATGCAGGCTTTCTGTTCCGGCAGTGACTGTCTGTTTCCCTCTTCGCTCTGGGGTATTTGGCCCAGGGCAAGGGGTAGGGGGGGGTGGGGTGGTGTTCCCTTAGGCCACCTGCTTTATAGTGTAAAGCAAGGGAATACCTCCTCTGGAGTCAGTAATTCCGAGTCGGTGCCGGGATGATTTTAAAGTGTAAAGCTAATGTCTATCTCATTTATGTAATATTTTTAAAGTGTAGCTCGGTGTGAAGCATTTGTATATGTCAAGTGTCATACGAGCGTTAATATACAATCATCGGACACTTTTAATGAGTATAAAGAGTCTCATTCTCTGGACTTTATTTATTGGCTCTCCTTTGAAAAATTAGTTTTACGGGTTATACTGGATGTTAATAGAGATCATTGATGTTATTGTGCTCAATTACAGAATGGTATTGTCTTTCTTTTTTGATACAAACAAGATAGATTCATGTAAGACCTGTTCTCCTCTTCTCCTTGAGGGGATAATTCTGTTTTCATGTAATTGAGTCTATTGCATTTTCCTGGGTCATTGGTACAGTATAAAAATGTTAAAAAATTTATAGTAATTTATATATTTTTTATACTTACCAATGACCCAGACGGGGATGGCCCTCCCATGAGTTGGGAACTCATACCTCCCCGCTGATTACGTAACGCTTACCAGGCACTGGTTGTAAGAATGACATTTGGCGCCATTTTTGAGACCTCCTTGACACTGCACATGCGCAGTGGATAAAAAGTATGGAGGACCACATAGGACATTGAAATTTCGGATTTTGATGCAAATTTTGGGGATTGGGGGGGGGGGCAAGATTTGTGTTTGGCCCTAGAATTTAAGGAGTTAGCACCAGCTAAGTCTGGGTCATTGGTAAGTATAAAATATATATAAATTACTATAAATTTTTTTAACTTTTCCTTCGAAAATCTCTAATCACACATTAACCCGAGGTGGCACTGCGGTCAGGTAAAAAATCCAATCCGTGTAAGGCCTGTTACCTCCTCTTTCAGTTGTCGCTGGGTGTTCTGTAATACACAACGTGGTTCAAATTTGAAACGAATAGAAATGTTTTATATATTGTATCTAAGCACTCTAAAATCAGTTGGATTAAAAATTGATACAAGTCAACTGGATTGAGTGAATATGAACCCAATTGGGTTCATATTCACTCAACCCAGTTGATTAGGGTTCATTTTGAACCAAACTGATTTTAGACTGTATATCCATTATGGGAACAGAACAGCATTACCATTAAGACGAAAAGTAATATTTCCGAATTTTCAACTTGTCGAGTACCTGTGGTTGACGGCAAATGTCATTCGGAGTTAAATTAGTTCGACTTCTTGAAATATCGATTTACATGCACATTAAACGGAATTAATTCTGTTAAATCGAAACTAGCTGACTGAAAACACTGGACTGTAAACGAGAACTGCAGGCTGAAATCGTGCAACATTTTAAAAATGTCAATCTCTGATAAAGTTTGAATACTGAAAAAAATGGAAGTTTATGAAATCAAAAATCAATGGCGACATTCCATAGTTGTGGGGGCTGCCACTATAGGGACAAGCATTTAACACTGAATTCCCCATACCCCAGGACTGCCACTATAGGGACAAATTCAACATAGGATTCTCCATAGGGTTTTGTCCCTATAGTGGCATTTTTGTCCCTATAGTGGCATTTTTGAAGGTAGCAAAAAGATTTTAAAATCTTTTTCCTACCTTCAAAAATGCCACTATAGGGACAAAAATGCTACTGAGGGACAAAACCCTATGGAGAATCCTGTGTTAATTTTGTCCCTATAGTGGCACCATTGTGGTATGGGGAATTCAGTGTTAAATGCTTGTCCCTATAGTGGCAGCCCCCACTACTTTCCATTCCCAAGTGAAACTGTCGGTGGCGTACATTAATTGAGAATGACTATGATAAATTGGACGAAATGTTTTAAAATAACATTTCCTAGCATTTCCGTCTACTACTCACTCAGATTTCGTCAAAAAGCTGTTATATTTCTGGCAGATACGTTGTCTGTGAAATTCTAAATTTCGCCCAAATAACGCCGGATCTAGTTGATTTCTGTCCGTGGAATAACTTCGGCCCTGTGCAGTACTAACAATTTCACGAAAGTGTAAATATGGATAAAAGTTTCAACAAACTGACATCCGGACTCACTCTGAAAATCCATTCAATCAATTTCGGCTTGGGCGACTTAGAATAATTTTCAATGGACTTTACCGTTTACCAACGCAAATCTTAAATGCGCTGTGATATTTAGGAAAAAAGATCGCAGTGCAAATTTATTAATTTTTACCGAAAAGAACCACATGGCTTATGACCCACCCCTCCTTCGAACGGACTCATTGTGCTCGTTTCCATTGTGCTCGTTTCCATTGGGAGCTTGAACTGTTTTGATGACAAATCAAAATATTTAGTTACGATGATTATATTTGCAAGTGTCTTCTATTCAGGTTGGTTGAAGGGTTGAGGTACCAGAATTGAAACTACTGAGGTGTTAACAGTAAATTTCTTTGACTACAATATTTGTCATGGTCCAGTCTTGAGATTTTGAAAACAGACGCGCTGTATAATGCTCGCTACCATCTGAAGTGAAGCGTGCTATTGAGTTCTGGCAACGGGTAAATGTTTTCAAGAAAAACATCAACCAAAATTTGCACACCATTCACCCCAATGGTTCACAGTAAGTGGCGTTTCAAATTTTTCGAATAAGCATTTCGCAGCAATAACCGGCCAGCGCTATTCTCAAAAATCGCCAATTAATTTTCATTATTTTTCATTTTTTGTCTCAAAAACATAGGTTATGACCCCTCGTTGGAACGAGCTCGTTCCAACGAGGGGTCATAACCTATGTTTTTGAGACAAAAAATGAAAAAAATTAGTTATTCGAGAATTATTTTTGCAAGTGTCGTCTGCTTTTCAGGTTAGCAATTGTAAGTCAGATGACTCTTCATGGAATGCATCGGCGAAAAGACGGTGAGTAGCATTACTGGCCGTTGAAGTTAACTTTGTCGAATGCTGACGTAACAATTCTCGGAGAGTTTTATTAGTGTGAAGTCATGGAATGCTACAGATTATAATTCATGGTGTATTGTTCACATTTTCGCGCATGCGTTGTATTTGGCCTCTTCCCCCACGAACAGATTTTAATCCTTCACGGAAAACACACTTTCAGATTTGTTTAATTTCTTTCCCCCAATTCCTTTTTAAAAAAAAAAAACAAAAAACATGTGTGACTCCTCGCTGGAACGAGCTCGACGAGCTCGTTCCAATGAGAGGTCACACATGGTTTCGTTTTTTTTTTTCTAATGCAAAATAATATATTACGAAACGGATACAGTCGATTCATAAGGTAAGGTTATTCGTTTGATAGGTGGAAAAGGGCAGCACTGTTGTCGACTCGCAAAGGGTAACAATTGCAAGTGCGATGGCGCGCAAGAGCGACGGCTCGCCTTAAAATGACCGCTGGACCTCGGTGTTTCTAAATATTCCGAAGTGGGTATACAAAAATACATGCTAGTGCTTAAGGGGGGGGGGGGGGGGTGCGAAAGACATCAAATAGCAATGTTTGTGTATAGCGCCTACCGTGTGTGACTGTTAGGTTGGGGAAAGAAGTAAAGTAGTCTAACTTGAGAACTGTACATCCAGATCGTATGAATATCAAAGATGATTACTTCATCATTTGTGTATTGCAGATCTTCAAGACAATGAATTGGTGAGATTAGTGAAAGGTTCAGAATTTTTCACAAGTACCGTAAGTGACAAACTGGACGGATACATGCACTATTTGCAGGAGCTAGTGAAACGTGAAGTAACATTGCTTAAACCTTGACTGCTACAGAATGATACACCATCACCAGACATCACTCGCTTGGTAATATTCTTTCCTATTAACTGTATGCACAATCTAATTACGTGATGTCCTTGAATACCTTGATTGTTGTGTATTTTGCCCCGTAAGCATACGGACCACGGTGATCAATACAAATCCGCCAAAGCCACCCGACAGTTTAAACACGTTTGAACCAGCAAATTGCCGAATCGTGTTTGTAATGTGTGATTGTCAGTTATTGCGTTTACCAAAAACATTTTGTCGGATAATAGTTTATTTTGGAATATCAAAACTTTCAACTGCCAGGGTCATTTCTTGTTCGGCTGTTTTACGAGTCGATGCACCCGGAGAATCCGGAGAGAACCTTTGAGCAGCCAGCGGCCAGCAAATGTCACTCCAACCTTAACCCGGCACAGAGTTGGCAGCTGTTGAAGAATGCGTCATCGACATGCATTATGCCTTAGTGCATAGCGTGGGTGTGCAGTGTGTCCCCACGTGGGATTAAGTTCGTAGTCCATTTACACAACGCAGATGCGGACCAGGATCGAACCGCCGGCCGTTTGGTTTCAAGTCAATTTCTCTACCATCTCCCACCCTTGTTACTGTATTGCTGTTCTTTTAGGATCGTGTACATCTTGTGTCCTGCCCCGCCCCGTCCCGGTATGTACGTTATCGTGGATAAGGTCACTATTCATTTGGTTTACTGGACACTACTTCATTTCATCCTCCCTTCGATTTTTACCCTTTACCCAACGTAACGGCCAAAACCGGCCAGCGCTATTCTCAAAAATCGCCAGTTAATTTTCATTATTTTTTTCATTTTTTTTTGTCTCGGAAACATAGGTTATGACCCCTCTTCGAGCTCTTTCCAACGATTGGTCATAACCTATGTTTTTGAGACAAAAAATGAACAAAATTAGTTCAAGAATTTTATTTTTTTTGCAAGTGTCGTCTGCTTCAAATGTTAGGTAAAGAGTTAAACATCTGAACACGGATATCAGAATAATGATTTACAACCTGCAATCTGTTACTATGCAACTTAAAATAACACAAGTGCCTTGAACGCTCATCCTATTTCCGTTTGAAAATTAGCAGATTTAATATTTTGTTAGGTAGGCCTTCTAGAGAACAGAAGTCAAATTTTGCAAAAAAAACCAAACCGGACGGATCAGGTGACAATTAATTGAATAAGAAAGGCCAACTATTGTCCAATTCCCACCAGACAAACGCTGTTAATTTTTTGCATTTTCAATCACACAGGAGTGCTTGAAATTCTAAATTCCATCAATAGTATGGGCAAATTCAAAGAAAACTCAGCAATGGAAGGGCGATTTTCAATGAATGCTTCAAGAAGCTTAAGATGTTTTAGAGCAGCAATTTCTCGGTCAAGTGTACTATGAAATTTTTAACATTTTATAATTTATATTTTTGACGTAACCAAACATCCTATTTCTGTAAAAGTAACACTTATCAACTAATTCCTTTCATGAAAATGAGCAGATTTTTAGGGCCCTCTTAGCGAGCGTGAAACGTCAATGGCAAAGGCGAACTGGGCTAACCAAGGTCCTAATGTGCACGATTTTACTTAACCTGGTGTCCTGAAATATCTTTTGAATAGTGACCCATTGTCCTTTGCCTTTTCAACAATGGCTGATTTGGTTTACAATTGCTTCTCGGCCAACCTAATACAACAGTTTTTAACGAAACCTAGAAATCTGATTTTTAATACGATGCTTTTTGGTAAGCTTTGAAGAATTCTTGTCATCCACATCCGACCCTTGGATTCTTCAGTTAGTACAGTTCGGGGCTCGGTTTCGTTCACAGAAATCCCATTCTCTGACTGGCAATCCTATACCCACTTCCATCCCCACAGATCAAGAGCGAACGTCATTTCTGGATAGAGAGATAGCGACGCTACTAGACAACGAAGCGATCGAGGTCATTCACAATGGAGTCTCCAGGGTTTTATAGCAGACTGCATTGTTCCTAAGAACTGCCAACACCAGTGGAAATGTTCAGATCTGTAAGGAGCACGATTCACGAAAACGAATTTGCGGCCAGTGTGGAAAGGAAGGATGCTTTGTTTTACATTCCAATACATCCCGAGATGTCCCGGTTCTCGTTCCAAGGTATTGCTTATCAGTTCACACCAATACCGTTGTTATACCGGTCTCCTTGGGTTTCCCCCATCTGATGAATCAATCTCATATCACCGGGCGCATTCATCAGTCTCTTCGTCACTCACCAAAATTTGGTCCGATTTCGCAATTCACTTCCACAAGTCGACCTGAATGACTGCCATGGAATTCCTTCATTTGATGTGTATATGCGTCTTCGTGACTGCTCTCATTCCTCTGGGCAGGCTTCATCTGCGTCCTTTTCATCTTCATCTTTACCTGCTCCAGAAATGTTAGTGGCAAAAGGTTTACTGCCAGGAATTCTCAGACTCTTCAAACTCTGGTCGGATCCTCACTTCAGACGCAAGCGATCAGGCTGAGTCCATTGAATCTACAGACGCAAGATCAGTGTTCAGAGGATCGAGCAGCGCTCCATATCAACCAATAGTTGTTTGCAAGTGGTCCGGGTGTCAGGCAAATGGTTGTCTCACCTGTCGAATCATGCTGTTCTCATTCTAACCGACAATTCTACTATTGTCGCGTACATAAGGAATCAGGGAGGCACTTACTCCATTCCAATATGTCGGCTGATCAGAGAATCTTCTGCTAGCTCATCGCGACTACATCAGAATGCTAGTCGAACAGATACCAGGTCGCCTGATGATCTATCCCACAAAGGCAAGATTCTACCGTCTGAATCGATGTTGAGCAGACAAGTTTTCAGGTCGAATTGCCTCAAGTTGGGCACTCCTCACATAGACCTGTTTTGCGACAAGGTTGAAAAATAAACTTCACACGTTCGTTTCCCCCTGTCCAGACCCTCTCGTCTTCGCAGTCGATACTGTCACTAATTTGGAACCGAATAGATGGCTATGCCTTTCCAGATACCAATCATCCAGTGCGTTCTCAACAGCATTGGAACTCGCTCTGTCGTATCATTGTCGTTCAACGATGTTTGAATGACATATTGAGTTCGTTACTGTTTTCTCTTTTCCTTCAGTTTTTTTTATTTGCACATTTCTACAACTAGAGTAACCAAATGTCGCATATGTAAATGGCGATCCGGCATTGAAAACTCCGTAGTTAGAGTTTTGATATTCCACCTTTATCCAAAACGTTAAGTCAAACGTTTTTTCTCTACCCTTACATATCTACGCCTGTATCAACCCTACCGCTCTCTAATTTTGTAAATATTTCTAACAGAAGCTATCAAAAAATATGGCGCGTCATAGGACGGTTTTGCGCCGTTGCTTTTCGTTTATCCCCAGGTACTACAGCTTCCTCCACCCGTAAAACTGACACGAGGTGTCCCTGGCTGTCGAAAGAGTCGAAAAACCTCAATAAAATAAAAATAAATTCAAACGACCTCCTTGCCAATGAAGTTGAGGCCTGGCTACCTATTGGACATAATCTGTAGCTATTGGCGACCCCATGAATGCAGCTAACAGGAGGAATCGCACCACACTTATGAGGGACCTACAGGAACAGTTGCATTTTGCTATTCATTTGGCCCTGTAGTAGCTGCACAATCCCTTATTGCTTCCAATCTCTTAACCCTTTAGTTAACATGAAAAACAGACGACACTTGCAAACAAAATTCTTGAATAACTAATTTTTTTATTTTTTGTCTCAAAAAATAGTTTGTAACCATTATTGGAACGAGCTCGACGAGATCGTTCCAACGAGGGGGTCATAACCTCTGTTTTTGAGACAAAAATGAAAAAAAAAAACCTGGCGATTTTTGAGAATAGCGTTGGCCGGTTTTGGCCGTTACGTTGGATAAAGTGTTAAAGTACCATACAGCTTGCCTTTTTATTGAAAGGCATTATTTTTTCCCTCATTGCCTTATGCAGAATTATTTCAGTATGAAAAACTAAGGTCACTAGCGCCCACACTCGCGAAAAACTAAGGTCACTCGCGAGTTAACCTGACAGCCTACTTCAAGGGAATGCAAGGAGAGCAATTACGTTGCTTGGTGGAAATTGTAAGGTTAGTGTACCCTATTCTAACGCCAGTGCGCCCGAGAACGTTACTTCATATGGCTAACAGCATTCGTAGATTAACAGCCCAAGAACCATAATTGTCAGCTCCACGTCTGGAAGGAAAGTAGTCTATGTTAACGTATCCTTTTCTGAGGCCAGTGCATCAGGGGACTAAAGTGATTTTAGCTTAAAAAACACACGGGTGAATGTTCCTACAACATACGTAAGCGGTACGTCTTGTGAGACTATAAATAGTCTTCATTTATGATTATGTGCCCGAGATAAAACAAGATTTCACCCCCCCCCCCCCCCCCTTCTCCTCATTTCTATACATTAGAGAAGAGATCGGCTGCTGCCAACATAGTCCGCCTCTCCAGTCCGACCTTTATAGTCTTTGGTGAATGACGTTTTGCGTCCATTCACCCCCGGCTCCCGTCTGAAGCTCTAAAAACCACTTTCCACGGTAGGGCAAACGCCTCCTAAAAGGTTCAAGAGATATGAAAGCGCTGTCGAGTACTTATCATCTCGCCTCGCGCTTGTAGGAGACGGCTCGACACTCAAGCTATGCCTGCCCAGGTCTAATAACGTTCAACTTCAAGCTTGGGGAAACGTCAAGTTTTCTTGTAAGACGACTTTTCCAGATCCTCTTGTTTCATCATCTTGAGACAAACGATTCAGCCGCTCCTTTCAGATTCACTTTGACGCTGTACTGATTGTGGTAGGTGTTCAGGCCATTGCTGTGGCTAACCTGGAATTTCACAGCAATTCTTCAGTCCAATCCATCTCTTCCAGAGAGTCAACGTGATCAGTTACGTTCAGATTCCATTTTGAAACATTCCGTGTTCGATGAACAGATTCAAGCTGTAATGGAAGGAGTTAAGTTTTTGCACAATCGGTTATTGATAGAATATAGCAACTCTTCTTGGAATCGCTACGTCTGTTCTTTTCTCGTAGAGCTTCAAACCCAAATGGGTCTCCAGCTGCCTCTCGGAGGTTCTGCAGCCTTTCGTAAACCCTGAGGTAAAGCTGAATGCAAAGGCAGATTTTTCTCCACCAATCTGCCTCGACAGGCCATGAAGTGATGGTCTTCACATCGTATCGCTTCCAGTAGAGTGCAGGATTGGGTAGTGTCTTCCCTCTTGGTCCACTATCACGTCAGGACAGAGGAATCTTCAGTTAGTATAGTGTGGACTACTTATTTCTTTGACAGATGTCATACCCACTCACTCGCAATCATCAGCTTCCCACCATTCTGTCAGATCTGGCGAGATCATCACTATATTTCAAGGCAAGAAACTATCGAGATCATTTATTACAGCCGGCTTTCTTGTTTCGAAGAACATTCAACTCTGACACATTATAGACCTGAGCTACTTGAACCTTTCCATCAAGGCTCCGAGATTCAGCATGCAAACATTCAGATCTGTAAGGAGCACTTTTCATGAGAACGACTTTGTGACCAGTGTAGACCTCGGGGGATGCTTACTTAAACATTCCAATTCATCCGCATTCTCGCAATTATCTCTCGTTCTCGTTCCGAGGCATCGCTTAATAGTTAAAGCAACGCCATTCGGATTAAGTCGAGCTCTGAAAATTCACCCGACAGATGAATCAAGTGATGTCATATCACCGCGCGCGTTCGTCAGTTACGTTTTCGGTCCACCAAGACGACATTCTCCGAAGACAACTCGTCTTTACTGGAGAATGCTCGTAGTCTTCCACAGCTACTTCAGTATCTGGGTGATCAACCTAATTGGAAGAGGTCTGAATTAATTCAAGCCCAGACGTTCTCGCACGTAGGCATGGGAGTCATTTGTGATCAGAAGTTGGTTCAGTTCCCGCTTGCGAAAGCCAACATCCTAAGTGCTTTCACCATTGACCTCACCATCACGACTCTACTTTCATCCAGGGAATGTCTGTGTATTAACAGAATTTGCGTCGCCGTGACTAATCTCATTCCCTTAACTAGGCCTCTTCCACGTTCTTTTAATCATTACTTTAGAGATCGAGTGTCGTCTCATCAAACAAGATCATTCACCTCAACTGGTACATTCGCAGTCGGACATTCAGGTTGCAAATCGTATCATAGCTTACGCAGAGAATTTTCCTGGACTCAATGAATCCAGACCGGATTTTTACTACAAACGAACGTGGAACAACTCTGAATCCTCTGAACATACAGACTCAGGGTATGTGGTCAGAGGTACCAGCACAGCGACTTATCAACCAAAAGGAGTTGTTGGCGACCCTTCTGGCTGTTAGGCAATGGTTGCCTCTTCTATCGAATCACCCCATTCTAATTCTTTCCAACAATTCGACAGTCGCCGCCTACATCAGGAATCCAGGGGTACACACCTCATTCCACTTTGTCATCTGACGATAGATCTGCTTTTGCTAGCTCACCAGAATCACATCCAGATGCTAATCACATACCAGTCGCCTTGACGTGTTAGAGGACGCTTTCTCACAAGGCCAAGATTCTTCCGTCCAAATGAACGTTGAATAGAGACATATTAAGGTCTCCTTGTGGGTACCCCATGCATAGACCTGTTTAGGAAAAGGTGGAACGTTCATCCATATTAAAGAAACTGGATCGATTACACCATGACGACGACAAATTCAATTAATATATCTTCCCCACCCCTATTGTAGTTGTGACCATTGCCAAGAAGATGCACACCATTTCTCCTTTCAATGCCAACACTACCTTAACACCCGATCGATCCTGCTGAATGCTCTTTTTAGGTACGATATCACAAATGTTGATGAACTTCTTTATGGCAAACTCGGCTTTACCAGGTAATAAAGCAGAATGAAATTATATTTAGGAACGTCCAGTCATTTACCTTATCGTCTGGTCGATTTGATTAACTCCAACTCCAACCCTATACTTCGTAGTGTTCAACCGATTACCAAAAATGGTCGCAGACCGATTACCGGTTATTTGAGTTCACAATCGACCGATTCTGATGCCGATCCCGATTGTAATACCATGCACTGCTAGACAAGTCGAGGCTCGAAAAAACTACATTAAACTAAACATTTTTCTTTGTTGACTGGAGTCGTAGTAAAATTACCAGTCGCGCACACTTGGGCGGTAAACGTGGCTCTCAGAGCCACGTTTACCGCCCAAGTGTGCGCGACTAGTAATTTTACTGCGACCTGAGTCAATGGAGTACAATCTTCACTTTCCTGGTAGGAACTGGCGATTGCCGCAAGTACGTTCAATTGTGAGCTTCATTTGTCGTTTAACTTGTGTATCCCGTAAAAGGGGCGTCTGGAGAGATTAAGCATACACACTGTGGTTCTTTCTCAACTTTATTGAATGGTATCATTGGCATCATTTTACATTAGCAGTTGAACAAGATAATAAAATGCGATTAATGAATCATTGCAAAATGCTTGGCAACAGTCGGTTGAACCGATGTTCCAGGAGCCGTTGCCGTTGTCATCCGATTGCCTGCAATCGGCCGATTGTGGTGGCCTGTTCCGATCATCGGTTGAACACCAATCCTTTGTCAGACCATACTCAAATCCATTTGCGTGAAAGGAAGAGTGGGGAGAGCTCTTTGATGCAGTGATGGCGATGAGTGATAATACCCCACTGTCATCATGTTAGCTTAGATAACGGCGACCTTTCAATCGCCTGCACTCAGCTTTCATTTTTGTTTATGAAATACCTTTTCTTTATTTTTATTGATGTATCTATGCTGCAAATTGTAAGTTTAGTTTTCGAGGAGAGGAGTCTCGTAAGTTGTCATAACTTGTCCTTCAATCTTTTTTGCTGTAATTATTGGAAATAAAATGTTGAAACTAACATTCATCCGGACAGGTTCGTTTCTCCTTGTCCAGATCCTCATGCCTTCGCAGTCTACACTTCCTCGACTTTACACAAACATCAATCATCCAGTGCAATCAAAACAAATAGTGCTTCAAGAATTTTATTTGCAAGTATCGTCTGCATTCTTAAGACGATTCGGGACTCGTACAGATGTATCTACTTGATTGTTCCTCTCTCTCAAGAGCAAATCTGGATCAATCAAATGAAACCTTTTTCTAGTTGTTCCCATCCAGTTACCTCTTCGTGGCGATCTCTAATAACATCCTCTGATCAGATTTCCGCTCAGTGTGAGTTACACTTTCATAGTTGCCCTTTAACGGGTTATGACTCGGGCAAAGGGGTTTTTCGAGAAGGGCAGTGGAGTGCATTTCTGTACCTTGAAAGCTCTCCACTGGCTTAGTTTATAATGCTGAGGGGGATATTTTCACTCGTTGATTTCAAAGTAATGTTAGATTATATCATCCGTCCATTGTTTAACTGGCTGATGCCTTTGACTCCAATGGGCCCCAGCCCATTACTATTAACTCTTTACCTAACATAAAAAGCAGACGACACTTCGAAACAAAATTCTTGAATAACTAATTTTTTTCATTTTTGTCTCAAAAACATAGGTTATGACCACTCTTTGGAACGAGCTCGTAGAGGCCGTTCCAAAGAGGGGTCATAACCTATGTTTTTGAGACAAAAAAATGAAAAAAATAATGAAAATTAATGGGTGATTTTTGAATAGCGCTGGCCGGTTTTGGCCGTTACGTTGGGTAAAGGGTTAAGTGCTTTCGCTCTGTTGTCGGGAAAAGTTCTTATTTCTGGATAATTATGTGGAACAGTTTATCTTCGAGAGTCCCAAGACTCTCAGAATCAAACTCAAATGGAACTTGTCTCGGGTTCATCTTTGTCTTGGTGTGGCACTTTTTGAGCCTCCAGCCAATGCCGAAGTGAAGCTCTCAACATTCAAATCTGTTTCCTTTTAGCTGCCGTCTCTTCTAGAAGAGTAAGTGAGCTTCATGCTCCCTGCTGAACTGGAGTATTGTCGTAGCTTTGGGAATAGTTACTCTCTTACTCGACTCATCTGGCTAAGAATAAAGTTCCTAATGAATCAACCATTCATATTCGTATTCGACCTTAATATCGTGAAGATCAGCCTGGGAATAGGCCACTTTTGTGTGCAGTTAGAGCTATTTCAGTAAGGAAATCCGGGTGTTTTAGCCTGGCGACGGAGGGGCATCGCTTTTATTAGCATTGAGTAAGCTTAAATATCTGGGTGATGGTCTAACCTCGTACACATGTGGAGGCGTTCGATTATTTTCTGTTAAGTCATCCTCGGTAACCTCTATCAATGCTGCCTAATGCGAGCTAATAGTCATAACAGGTATTGAGCACATTCTAATCAATTTCTTTTCCCTATATCGGTTATTTATACTAAATCTGGTCTATTTGTATACACCATCCTAATGTTCATTCGGCATTTTGTGTTGGAGTGTTTTGGATGTCCAGAAAAATGAATTTCTCCCCAAATTCCATTTCTACAATACCTACAACACCAACACAAAGTACGTCCCACCAGGTCAAACTGATTGAGTAATTTTGAGCCAACTCTTTGCGACGCATGCATATTCTAATTTCTAATTGGGTGTTGACACGTTTGTGCATATTTTGGCTGGGAACAATTGGTGCTGTTCCATTGAGAGGAAGAGCGGACACCGGGTTGTGAGTAGGTATAGTAGATATAACATTTTTTGGAAAATTTTAAATTTTCGATGGTTTAGTCTCATCCGCATTGCTTATGAATTTACTTTAGCGGAGAGGATTTCTAACAATACAATTGCTCCGGAAGTTAAAGCCTTAGGTTCGTGGGCATACGCTAACTCTGTCTCTTACTGGCCTCGTAAATGCAGCTTATTGGAAGAACCACTTTTTTCTGCACAGATCATATTAAGGCTATCAAATTCTGTCCCCATTGCCCGTGTGGGGGCACGATGACGCCGTGTACTAAGGCGTACTGCACGTCGATGGTACACATGTCTTCAACCAATCTAACCCTGTCTGTGCTGCAGTGCTCGTCGTTGCTCAGTGGTTCTCTTCGGGTACTCCGGCTTCCTCCACCCGTAAAACTGTCACGGTCATGATTAGCCATTGTGCATAAATATGTGACCTTAAAACATCAATAAATAAATAAATAAATCACATTCTGTACATATGGCCTGTGCACAAGCAATGTTCCAGCCAATGGATCTCCGGGTAACCCGGAGGGCCATTGGCAGAAACATTGCCTGTGTTTGCTAGGAGTAACCAGGAAAGCCTGCCGTGCTTAGGATGCCATTCCATATGGCAATCGCGAGCAATTCCTACGCGCAATTAAGCCTGGATAAGCTCACAGTTCGTAACAGGACCTATATTTATTAAACTTTGTAGTAGCTGTAGTGGAAACTACATCTTATCTGTTATCGGGCATTATTCGTTTCTCCTTTTGGTCTTAAATGGTTGAGTGCTAAATTATTTTTGACCATCAAATCTTGTTCACATGTCTCTGCCTTGTTACAAATTATGGGAGAGTGCCTATGGGCACTCTCCCATAAATTGTAACAAGACAAACCCTTACAGATTAAACAACATCACTTCAAAGATAATACAAAGCACATGCACTGAATATGAGCCTTCAAGTTGTGGTACCTGCACTTCAGAATAAAGCCCAAATATGGGCTTCCAGCACTCTACCAGTTAAGCATGTTTTGTTCGTTGTAAGTTTGGAAGACGAAGGTTACTGGCGACAACTCAGTGTTTTTGAGTGACATTTAGCATCACAGGGATGGCGGTATCGCTCGATTCACGTTTATGAGCATGGTGGACAAGTAACCTTGATCTCAGTTCAATTATGTAGGCCTTGTTAACTGAGCTAACCTATTCGATTTATTTGTAAGTATCATAGTTGGTAATCCAATGTTCGTTTTCGATCCGTAAAATCACGGTGTAGTTACAAGAAGGTCTTCTCTCAGGTTACTCCACAGCCCATTCCTCTTCCAGAAAGTTTTAAGTAACGGGACCTGAGAAGCACGCCACTCTGCATATTATTAATTAGCCCACAATGCTACATCATAATCCCGCATGTTCATGATGTTTTTATGTTGTATTTAGTTCATGTTATGTCCGTTATCATTTTCATCTTAGTCTGTTCCTCCGAAAATGCTGAATCTGCTTGGAGTTCGTCCTCCCTGGATTGGTCACTCTCTACGGGTGGGCAATATTTCCACGGTCGCAATATTGGATAAGGAACACCGATTATAGATTAAGCATAAAAAATTTCTCTAACGACGTAATAATATTAGATTAGAAACACTAATTATAAGAATAATTTTCAAAAATTTAATTAATGAAGCACCGGGTACAACCCGGTGCTTCATTAATTAAAATTTTGCTGCTGATGATTTTTATAACCTGGTAAACGCATGCTTGGGCACCAGTACCCACACGTGGATAGCGACAGTGCCGTATTACCCACGGTCGAGCCCCTAGGCGTTTAGGTGCTTCGGGATGTGGCCTCCATCGGCACTTCAGTCTATCACCCCACTACAACTGACAGCCTGACCCTGGTACGGTAAGCACTATGCCACATCACATAGTCATATACCCATTTTGTGGGTCTCCTGAAGAATTCTGCTCATAACCTGACATATTTAAAATGTACTGTGTATAAATAAATATATAGTATACTTACAAGAGTATATATCTGGATAAATACATATGTACATGTATCGCTATGGCGCAGAGTGCAAAGTGCCTTTAACCACTTGAGCCCTAGGGCGCTGGTAACAGTGCACCAGCAAAACAAAGGGTGGGCCCCTCCCTGCGGGTTCCTAGGCTTCGGCCTAGTCAGCCTTATGGGAGCGCGGTGGCTCAGTAGGTAGAGGTGCAGGCTGCAAGCCGAGAGGTCCTCGGTTCGAATCCCACCTGCGGCAACCGCGTTGTGTCCTTGGGCAAGACACTTCATCTCCATTGCCCGGATGGGGGCACGATGACGCCGTGTACTAAGGCGTACTGCACGTCGATGGTGCGCATGTCTTCAACCAATCTAACCCTGCCTGTGCTGAAGTGCGGAGTTACGATGTTGGGGAGCTGGCAGCTGCTCGTCGTTGCTCGGTGGTTCTCTCCAGGTACTCCGGCTTCCTCCACCCGTAAAACTGTCACGGTCATGATTAGCCATTGTGCATAAATATGTGACCTTAAACACCAATAAATAAATAATAAATAGTCAGCGTTATGAATACGGCCCTGGATAGCGACCAGCCCATGGCGACCACTGTAGTATCCGCTGAGTGCTAGATCCTGAAATGCTATAACAGTACCTCTGATATTACTCGGGTATGTTTCAAAACAATTAAAATTTCTAAATTAATGTTTTGGTATGGCTTTACTTTCCATTTGAAATCAATTGCTTTTTCCCACAAATTGTATTTGCTTTTTCCCACAAATTGTTTTATTAGCTGTATCTCCATTCAAAATGACTCGTATTCAGTCCCAGCATCATTATGCTTTGGCTCTTTGCTAATGTCTATAACTTGGCACAATATCCTCAGAGGGTACGACTTTTGGTGGTCGGTAGTCTTAAATTCTGGATTTTTAGGGCTGTCTCCCGTTCTGATATCTTGCCGAACTAGGTCCACCAAGCGTATTGTTAGACGTTATTTACATTGGTGTTGGCACCTTTACTTGCCACTGAGTCTACATATATCCCACCAAAAACTGTTTTCCCGACATTTTCTCTAAACTTGGTAATTTTTGGGTCGCTTCCGGTCAGTTCGGAGTTTCAGCTTACCGACCACTAAAAACGAAGTATTTTTACTCGTGATAAGTTATTTTTTTTTACGTTAGTCGACTCAAAAATTAGTTGTAAAAGTAAAATCATTTGTAAAAGTAATGGTCATGAGAACCCATGTCGCCTTTAAATTGAAGTCCTGCCAAGTTATTTCAGAATCTAAATCATTCCATTTAGTTTGAAAGCGGTTGCCATTACAATCTAATTGTTAATCATCCTTTGTTTTTTGCAGTTGAAAGATCAGCAATTTATTAGCGAAAGTCGCTTGAGACCACACCACATCAAGCATCTACTCTCACGTGACTATCTTCAACTAGCGCAGTAACGTTTCCAACATCAGTTCGACGAACAATTTGAAGACTTTCATCACAACACTCGGAAGCAGATGAGCTTTATAGGACGGCTGTCATTGAACAACCAGAATTTGTCCAGAAACTAAACATATTCTCTTCAGCTGGAGGAAGAAGGTAGTCGACAACGTCAGGACTCCCAGACTTCCCAAGTGAATTGATGAACTGGGCATAGAACCTCAAAGCATAGAATGTTACTTTATCACTACTGTCGTTTTCTGGCAGTTGATACATATCTTGGTACCAATTAAAATGACTATTGGAAGATCAAAACTGAGGAAATACTTAGTGTATACTCTTTGTAACTAATAAACTGTTACTTCTGTTTGTCGGGTCATTTAATTCTGATACCACTATTTTGTGCATATAGTCAACTCACCTCTATCTTTTTCTTTGATACACCTCGGTGTCACAATTGTACGGCAGCGTAGAACCACCACACCGTAGTATATTTCCAGGGATTCCTAATTTATTTTTACAGATTACTAATGTGTTTTTACAGATTAACTGATCTATATTTACAGATTACTTAGTAAATCTGTAAAAACAGATTAGTTAATCTGTAAAAACAGATTAGTTAATCTGTAAAAACAGATTAGTTAATCTGTAAAAACAGATTAGTATTCCGTAAATACAGATTAGTTAATCTGTTTAAACAGATTAGTAATCTGTTCAAACTGATTAGTTAATCTGTAAAAAGAGATTAGGAATCTGGAAAAAGGAGATTGGGAAGCCGAGACTGGGAAGCCGAGACTGGGAAGCCGAGACTGGGAAGCGAGAACTTGAATTTAGTAACCTCATATACCCTTTGAATCATGCCATTTCAGAGCCATCAACCAATATTCGTTATTCAATTCAGGGAAGACCAATATAGTTGCTCAGTGAATTTGTGGTAGACCATTCAAGGTGGTCAACATGCAGCCTGGGTCTTAAAAAACTTGAATGTTCTACCACACAAATTCGCTGAGCAACTGTATAATTTATGAATTCACGTATCACGACCCTAGGCTGGAAAAAAGGCTTTTCGAATTCAGATGGTTAATTTGAGACGGCGTTTGTACGTCATCATCACGTGTGTGCATTATCAGTTCTCAGAGTCTAAGGCAGGGCACACATCACCGTGTATCATGTCGAGATTTTATGTACCCTTGCTTGTTCAGGGTACATAAAATTCTTACAATATTCATGGGTCCATTTTCCCCGCAAAAAGAACTATAACAATCGTCATACTAAAAAGCTATCGTTATACTATAAGAACGAACAAAAAGTACCGGAAACACTCGAAATAACACATTGGAAACATTTACATTTTTTTTTCTCTCGAATAGCATTTATCTTGTACAAGATGTGACACTTGCAACCATTACTTTGTGCGAGGAGGCAACCATCACCCCCTAACAAAGTCGTTCAAGTCAGTGTGTAGTGTACATAAAAATACACATGCCCCCTATCGAGTGAATGTAATAGTTTGTTCATAACTGAAGGGGCAATGCCAAAATACTGTTCGCAAAAAGATAAAAAGGGAGTAGGTTGAAATAACTTGATTTTGAATTTCTGTATAATTAGAATACATAATGAAATAGTTAAAGCTGCCGATGAATGGCCCAATAGGCTGTAGGTTGTTTTGCCATGCGGAAATATGTAATCCCTTGATACATTCTGTTCGTGTTATGGCTTACGAAATCAAACGGCGCGTTGATACTTTGTGGTCATTTTTGTTATTTTTTCGATTTTTTAAAGTTTTAACATCAATTCCTATTTTCTCCCGAATAGTGCTCAGTGACAACCGTTGAGTCATGTTATCGCAGCTTAAAACACTAATATAACCCTGCTGTCAAGATTTCTTAACTGATTGGAACGATCAGGCCTTTCAAGAAATGAGAATACCAGAACAAAAGCAAACACTTTAATTGCTTGTATTTCATATTCAGTCAAACACAAATAATATTTTGTTTATATAAATTTGTTTTATTACAAATTATTGGAGAGTGCCTGTGGGCACTCTCCAATAATTTGTAATAAAACAAATTTTTGAATAACAAATTTAGACCACCAAAAATAATATAACCCTCAACCAGATAATCACTAATGTGAAAAATATCTTGTTTGTACTTTCCTATGTTTGACGTCGCAATTTAAAAAACGTTGAAGAAACTGAATTCCCAGTGACGTTTCAACGTCAGGATAATGAAAGTCTCAAAGGGTTAATGTTGTTCAACTTGATACCGATTGCGATAAGACCTAAAGACTGGGTCAACAGACTCATTGTTAGAATTATCTTAGGATAACCGGGAAGAACGAGAAGGAAATTCAGTGAACCCTAATTTGACCTCTGCAGTATGCCATGTAGTTTATTACAACTAAAAGTAGAGCATGTATAAGTGACCGTATGGGTTATTAGCCAGGCAGTGACTACACAAACAAAACCTTGGGAGTCACCCTGCCGGAAAATTCATAAACAGCTAGATGCTGTTTTTATTTGCGATAATTTTGACTAATGTGGGCTTATTTCGTCCAAGACAAGAAAATGGTAAAAAAAAAAACACTTTTCCGCTAATTTTCATTTTCATATATCAAAACACTGACTGAAAACAGTTTTAATATCTAAAAATAATTGGTTATTTTGCGTTGTCGGGAGTCATAAGCACAAGATCGCGATCCAAAAAAGAGAGGAGTCACCTTTTATATACTTTCATCAATGCCGCGTCGTCCCCTAAAGCCTTGCAGATTGCACCGTGTTGCACATAAGAGACTATATATAGTTTAATACAAAATATCCTAAATATTTGTTTTTTCCCCCCATGGGAACCCTGGGAAGTGGAATAGTGCTTGTTATACTGTGGTGAACAAGCGATGTTTTACTGGTACAATAGGACCCTGCAACCATACCTGCTGTGCACGTCCGGCACTCTTGGCACACTTGGCACTCTAAAATTAATCATTAGCATTTTGAATGTGGCAATTTGCCACATCTTTAAAAATGCAAATGATTAATTTCAACCCATTTAACGTGATAAATAGGAAATACATTTCTAGAAAATACAATTGTAAATGTTCTATAGTATTGGCCCCTGTTCTGTAGTATTGGAGTGGAGGACTTTACAGTCCCCACTGGGGGCGCGGTGGCTCAGTAGGTAGAGGTGCAGGCTGCAACCCGAGAGGTCCTCGGTTCGAATCCCACCTGCGTCAATCGCGTTGTGTCCTTCATCTCCATTGCCCGCGTGGGGGCACGGTGGCGTTGTGTACTAAGGCGTACTGTACGTCGATTGTGCACCTGTCTTCAACCAATGCTGAACATGCTTGTTGGGAGTTAGTATGTTGGGGGAGCCGACAGTTGCTCGCCGGTTCTCTCCGGGTACTCCACTTCCTCCACCCGTAAAACTGTCTTGGTCATGATTAGCCATTGTGCATACATGTGACCTCAAACACCAATGAAAGTGTCAGTGACTCTGTAGCTAAACTTGACAAACTTGAACTTGGTAAGTCGCCGCGGCTAAAGGAAGAATGATGATACACAAATGCAGTAAGTTCAGAGGTTATTGTAAACGGCAACTGTTTTCACAGAAATGAATGCTAATCAACAGCTCTTATCTAAAGGTCTTGCCTAATGAGCACACCAAATTCAAAAACAATCCTATGATAAATGTGGCCTGTAGGCCATGTCAAAGAATGTTGATGCCCAAATGCAATAAATTCAAAGATTGTTGCTAACAGCAACAGTTTTTGATGGAAATGAAAAGAAAATCAATAGCTCTTATCTTTGTCACCCTGTATAACCATACCTAGTTTCAAAACAATCTGATAATGAATGTAACCTCTGAGGCATGCCAAAGGAAGATGTTAATGCACTAAGTAGAAGGTCATTGCTTGTGACAATGGGGTTTGTTTGGAGGAGGGGGGGGGGGGGGGGGTATGGAAATTCATAAATATACCCTGTAGAGAGTGCAAAAGGGATAAGTTGATGCACAAATGCAGTAAGTTCAAGGGCTAGTGAAAACGACAATAATTTTGTATGGAAATGAAAAAAAGCAATAGCTCACATCTAGAGGTCACCCCGAACACACATACCAAATTTCAAAGTGATCCGATCATAAATGTGCCCTGAAGGCTGTGTTCAAGGGATATATTGAGGTCTGACTAAACTAAGTTCAAAGGTGAGAGGCAACATTTTTTGACGGAAATGGAAGAAAACCGATAGTTCCCATCTAGAGGTCACCGCCAAACAAGCGTACCAGGTCAAATCAATCCAATCATAAATGTGCCCTGTGGGGTGTGCCAAAGGGAAATATTGTGTTCTGACTAAACTAAGTTCTAAGAACGTCGGCCGCGGCAACATTTTTTGACAGAAATTGAAGAAAATCGATAGCTCCCATCTAGAGGTCACCCCAAACAAGCATGCCAGGTTTCAAAGCAATCCGATCATAAACAAACTGTCAAGTTGAGCAAATAAATAAATAATAACACTTACAAGCAATCTCCCCCTCGAGTGAAATGGTCGTCCAACATTCCAAAATTACTTTAAATAACTCTAAATCACTCATTAAAACAAAATATTATCCCCACTGGTGTTTAAGGTGACATTCCTTCACAAGGGCTAATCATTACCATAACATGGATATAAAATCAACTCCACTCAATGGTTATACCCATGTTGCCCATTGTGGAGGACGTGCACCCGACAACCATACCTACAGTGCACGTCCTCCACAATGGGCAACATGGGTATAACCATTGAGTGCCAAGAGTGCCAAGAGTGCCAAGAGTGCCAAGAGTGCCAAGAGTGCCAAGAGTGCCAAGAGTGCCAAGAGTGCCAAGAGTGCCAAGAGTGCCAAGAGTGCCAAGAGTGCCAAGAGTGCCAAGAGTGCCAAGAGTGCCAAGAGTGCCAAGAGTGCCAAGAGTGCCAAGAGTGCCAAGAGTGCCAAGAGTGCCAAGAGTGCCAAGAGTGCCAAGAGTGCCAAGAGTGCCAAGAGTGCCAAGAGTGCCAAGAGTGCCAAGAGTGCCAAGAGTGCCAAGAGTGCCAAGAGTGCCAAGAGTGCCAAGAGTGCCAAGAGTGCCAAGAGTGCCAAGAGTGCCAAGAGTGCCAAGAGTGCCAAGAGTGCCAAGAGTGCCAAGAGTGCCAAGAGTGCCAAGAGTGCCAAGAGTGCCAAGAGTGCCAAGAGTGCCAAGAGTGCCAAGAGTGCCAAGAGTGCCAAGAGTGCCAAGAGTGCCAAGAGTGCCAAGAGTGCCAAGAGTGCCAAGAGTGCCAAGAGTGCCAAGAGTGCCAAGAGTGCCAAGAGTGCCAAGAGTGCCAAGAGTGCCAAGAGTGCCAAGAGTGCCAAGAGTGCCAAGAGTGCCAAGAGTGCCAAGAGTGCCAAGAGTGCCAAGAGTGCCAAGAGTGCCAAGAGTGCCAAGAGTGCCAAGAGTGCCAAGAGTGCCAAGAGTGCCAAGAGTGCCAAGAGTGCCAAGAGTGCCAAGAGTGCCAAGAGTGCCAAGAGTGCCAAGAGTGCCAAGAGTGCCAAGAGTGCCAAGAGTGCCAAGAGTGCCAAGAGTGCCAAGAGTGCCAAGAGTGCCAAGAGTGCCAAGAGTGCCAAGAGTGCCAAGAGTGCCAAGAGTGCCAAGAGTGCCAAGAGTGCCAAGAGTGCCAAGAGTGCCAAGAGTGCCAAGAGTGCCAAGAGTGCCAAGAGTGCCAAGAGTGCCAAGAGTGCCAAGAGTGCCAAGAGTGCCAAGAGTGCCAAGAGTGCCAAGAGTGCCAAGAGTGCCAAGAGTGCCAAGAGTGCCAAGAGTGCCAAGAGTGCCAAGAGTGCCAAGAGTGCCAAGAGTGCCAAGAGTGCCAAGAGTGCCAAGAGTGCCAAGAGTGCCAAGAGTGCCAAGAGTGCCAAGAGTGCCAAGAGTGCCAAGAGTGCCAAGAGTGCCAAGAGTGCCAAGAGTGCCAAGAGTGCCAAGAGTGCCAAGAGTGCCAAGAGTGCCAAGAGTGCCAAGAGTGCCAAGAGTGCCAAGAGTGCCAAGAGTGCCAAGAGTGCCAAGAGTGCCAAGAGTGCCAAGAGTGCCAAGAGTGCCAAGAGTGCCAAGAGTGCCAAGAGTGCCAAGAGTGCCAAGAGTGCCAAGAGTGCCAAGAGTGCCAAGAGTGCCAAGAGTGCCAAGAGTGCCAAGAGTGCCAAGAGTGCCAAGAGTGCCAAGAGTGCCAAGAGTGCCAAGAGTGCCAAGAGTGCCAAGAGTGCCAAGAGTGCCAAGAGTGCCAAGAGTGCCAAGAGTGCCAAGAGTGCCAAGAGTGCCAAGAGTGCCAAGAGTGCCAAGAGTGCCAAGAGTGCCAAGAGTGCCAAGAGTGCCAAGAGTGCCAAGAGTGCCAAGAGTGCCAAGAGTGCCAAGAGTGCCAAGAGTGCCAAGAGTGCCAAGAGTGCCAAGAGTGCCAAGAGTGCCAAGAGTGCCAAGAGTGCCAAGAGTGCCAAGAGTGCCAAGAGTGCCAAGAGTGCCAAGAGTGCCAAGAGTGCCAAGAGTGCCAAGAGTGCCAAGAGTGCCAAGAGTGCCAAGAGTGCCAAGAGTGCCAAGAGTGCCAAGAGTGCCAAGAGTGCCAAGAGTGCCAAGAGTGCCAAGAGTGCCAAGAGTGCCAAGAGTGCCAAGAGTGCCAAGAGTGCCAAGAGTGCCAAGAGTGCCAAGAGTGCCAAGAGTGCCCTCTTACCTGCCCTCTTACCTGCCCTCTTACCTGCCCTCTTACCTGCCCTCTTACCTGCCCTCTTACCTGCCCTCTTACCTGCCCTCTTACCTGCCCTCTTACCTGCCCTCTTACCTGCCCTCTTACCTGCCCTCTTACCTGCCCTCTTACCTGCCCTCTTACCTGCCCTCTTACCTGCCCTCTTACCTGCCCTCTTACCTGCCCTCTTACCTGCCCTCTTACCTGCCCTCTTACCTGCCCTCTTACCTGCCCTCTTACCTGCCCTCTTACCTGCCCTCTTACCTGCCCTCTTACCTGCCCTCTTACCTGCCCTCTTACCTGCCCTCTTACCTGCCCTCTTACCTGCCCTCTTACCTGCCCTCTTACCTGCCCTCTTACCTGCCCTCTTACCTGCCCTCTTACCTGCCCTCTTACCTGCCCTCTTACCTGCCCTCTTACCTGCCCTCTTACCTGCCCTCTTACCTGCCCTCTTACCTGCCCTCTTACCTGCCCTCTTACCTGCCCTCTTACCTGCCCTCTTACCTGCCCTCTTACCTGCCCTCTTACCTGCCCTCTTACCTGCCCTCTTACCTGCCCTCTTACCTGCCCTCTTACCTGCCCTCTTACCTGCCCTCTTACCTGCCCTCTTACCTGCCCTCTTACCTGCCCTCTTACCTGCCCTCTTACCTGCCCTCTTACCTGCCCTCTTACCTGCCCTCTTACCTGCCCTCTTACCTGCCCTCTTACCTGCCCTCTTACCTGCCCTCTTACCTGCCCTCTTACCTGCCCTCTTACCTGCCCTCTTACCTGCCCTCTTACCTGCCCTCTTACCTGCCCTCTTACCTGCCCTCTTACCTGCCCTCTTACCTGCCCTCTTACCTGCCCTCTTACCTGCCCTCTTACCTGCCCTCTTACCTGCCCTCTTACCTGCCCTCTTACCTGCCCTCTTACCTGCCCTCTTACCTGCCCTCTTACCTGCCCTCTTACCTGCCCTCTTACCTGCCCTCTTACCTGCCCTCTTACCTGCCCTCTTACCTGCCCTCTTACCTGCCCTCTTACCTGCCCTCTTACCTGCCCTCTTACCTGCCCTCTTACCTGCCCTCTTACCTGCCCTCTTACCTGCCCTCTTACCTGCCCTCTTACCTGCCCTCTTACCTGCCCTCTTACCTGCCCTCTTACCTGCCCTCTTACCTGCCCTCTTACCTGCCCTCTTACCTGCCCTCTTACCTGCCCTCTTACCTGCCCTCTTACCTGCCCTCTTACCTGCCCTCTTACCTGCCCTCTTACCTGCCCTCTTACCTGCCCTCTTACCTGCCCTCTTACCTGCCCTCTTACCTGCCCTCTTACCTGCCCTCTTACCTGCCCTCTTACCTGCCCTCTTACCTGCCCTCTTACCTGCCCTCTTACCTGCCCTCTTACCTGCCCTCTTACCTGCCCTCTTACCTGCCCTCTTACCTGCCCTCTTACCTGCCCTCTTACCTGCCCTCTTACCTGCCCTCTTACCTGCCCTCTTACCTGCCCTCTTACCTGCCCTCTTACCTGCCCTCTTACCTGCCCTCTTACCTGCCCTCTTACCTGCCCTCTTACCTGCCCTCTTACCTGCCCTCTTACCTGCCCTCTTACCTGCCCTCTTACCTGCCCTCTTACCTGCCCTCTTACCTGCCCTCTTACCTGCCCTCTTACCTGCCCTCTTACCTGCCCTCTTACCTGCCCTCTTACCTGCCCTCTTACCTGCCCTCTTACCTGCCCTCTTACCTGCCCTCTTACCTGCCCTCTTACCTGCCCTCTTACCTGCCCTCTTACCTGCCCTCTTACCTGCCCTCTTACCTGCCCTCTTACCTGCCCTCTTACCTGCCCTCTTACCTGCCCTCTTACCTGCCCTCTTACCTGCCCTCTTACCTGCCCTCTTACCTGCCCTCTTACCTGCCCTCTTACCTGCCCTCTTACCTGCCCTCTTACCTGCCCTCTTACCTGCCCTCTTACCTGCCCTCTTACCTGCCCTCTTACCTGCCCTCTTACCTGCCCTCTTACCTGCCCTCTTACCTGCCCTCTTACCTGCCCTCTTACCTGCCCTCTTACCTGCCCTCTTACCTGCCCTCTTACCTGCCCTCTTACCTGCCCTCTTACCTGCCCTCTTACCTGCCCTCTTACCTGCCCTCTTACCTGCCCTCTTACCTGCCCTCTTACCTGCCCTCTTACCTGCCCTCTTACCTGCCCTCTTACCTGCCCTCTTACCTGCCCTCTTACCTGCCCTCTTACCTGCCCTCTTACCTGCCCTCTTACCTGGGAGCTTCGTCAACCTAAACGCGGTTCGTCGGCAGTAGATCCAATGTTTCTCTATCTTCCAATGAGACGGTAAATAGTGTCCGCAGTGACTCCGAACTCAGCAGCTTGCTCATCTAGAGGTATTCAAGCCTCCTGCATTACCAATGGCACACAATCACCGATTTTGGTAAACCATGGCATTTTTAAAATGTCGGAAGACAAAAACTGGCATGTTTTCTCAGTAAACCGGGATCTATAGAACACAACACAAAGAAAATCGTCGGTCACCCATTTAATTTGACATTCTCAGGTAGGACCTGCTATTTTGAAATCCGTAGCAAAATTGTATTTGGTTGGTAGGACAATTACATGTCAAACTCTTTGCACGAGTTGTCCACAAACATGCAACATTAGAACTATTATATTCCATCCTTTACGCTATTTTTGCACATTTGTTTATACCAATATTAGAGGACATCCATCACAAGCATTTGGTGACCAATTCCTATTTCACAAGTACGTTGGATTTACTTAAGTTAACAAGCCCTTCACTTTAAATGGGAGATTTAAAGTTCTTTCACACCAAAATCAGTTGGGTTGAAATTCAACCTAAATCAACTGGGTTGCGTGAACATGAACCGAATTAGGTTAATGCTTCCTCAACCCAGTTCATTTGGGGTCATGTTTAGCCCAATTGGTTTTTAGGGTGTATTCGGGTCCACCGAACAGGAAAAAAGCGTACTCCTGAAGAGCTTTACTGTTGCGTTTGATCCACGACGGCAAGGAACCTACGTATACCAACAGAACAGTTAACCCACCCGGAAGCTTACATTTGACGAATCAAATTCTTGAAACATGTTTGGGCGCTGTAGGTCTCTTTATTTAGCCATTTACATACCCATTTGGCAGTATCCACCTGTGCATTGTGCAAATTGAGTAGTTGTAAAGAATTTTTTTTTTAAAATTGGAACTGTAAACAATTGGCTAAGCTTCACCTCGTATGTAGCGGTTATGCCACACCTCTACATACTGAAAGTGACCTTAATACCCAATAGCTGAATGGCAGTTTGGCGCTGCACCTCGTGGCAAATCCGCGAACGGAACAAATTAGAGAACACTGCGTCAAAATAGAACTCTATGATGTGGTAGTTTGTTCACCATTGAGACAAACTAAGCTTAATAGATCGAGTTGGTGACCAAGTCCTATTTTACAGTAAAACGGTTTGTTTACTGCAGTAACCAACACTCTAAAAGCTCTGGATACTCTGTGATACCAAAAGTGGTACTCAACTTGTCCCGTGTGGGGTACCAAAATATGGTATTTCAGGAAACGAAAACATTGTTGGTACTCAAAGAAACCAAACTGTAATGGTACTTTGAGAAACCAAAACTGTCTGGTACTTCGTTTTGGTTCTCTAGAAAACCAAAAGTTTGGTACTTTATTATGGTTCTCCAGAGAACTGAAATCAAGTACTTATCCTATGGTGTTCCAAGAAACCAAAAGTTTGGTACTTACCCTCCCCCATCCCTTTCCTGTACACAGCATATACATGGGAGGGGAAGGCTCAAATATTGCTCCATTGAGGGACCCAAAGAACCGGACCAAAGTATGAAAAGCTGCAGAAGTACCAGTCTCCATCACGGGCCAAGATACATTTATTATGTAGATAACACCACAAATCATGTCGCTATGAAAAAAATTAAAGAAGTAAAAATGAGTTATGCAGTTTCTTCAATAACCTTCAACAGATATGAAAGGCATACACTGCAACTAACAAATCAAATACAGTTTGCACCAAGTCATCCAACCCGCTTCCTATGTTTGAGCCATTCAATCGCGTTTTCAAGTTCCCAGGCTTCGACCGAAACCGCCATTGTTGATACAGACGACGCGCGCGCTTGGCGCCCAAGTTGCTCACGTGGTGAATATGCAGGGGGGGGATGTAACTCCTGTTTATCGACAGTTTGGTATTCCACAAGCATCCATTTGGTATTATACGTGCAAAATATAGCGGAGGCTATCAATATTCGGTGTTTTAGGTATCTCATATACTGGTGGCATTCTAGAATACCAAAATGTATTGGGGTTTTTTTTAGAGTGAAGTAACTGTTCTATTTCGTGGGAACGAGGGCATATATCGATACAAGAGGTGAATTTGCACCATTCAACGATTTTAACATTTACTTAACGAATCGACCGCAATATCCCCCCCCCCCCCTCCCCACCCCACCCAGCGTAATTTGCACATAGAGCAGTTAAACAATTTCACAAATATTCAACAAAACCATATAAGACACCCAACCCACACGACTGAAATGAGAGTAGAGGGGTGGGGGGGAGGGGTGTCACGTGTTTTTTTATGTATTGTGAATTTCGGGGGAAAAATTGGAAAAAATAAAATAGATTTTCATAGCCAGTTTGCTGGGTAAAGAGTAAAGAAAAGATGCATTGGTCGTGACCAATCAATTATTGAACAAGGGAAGGGTTTCATTTCCTGTGAAATTATGAGGAGTCATTTTAAACTTAACTTCGAAACGTCATGTTGGATTGTGATGGAATACCTTTCGTCCGAATATCTCAAGTTAGGAGGGGTTAGAAATGGCACGTGAAGTGATTGGGCTGGTTTATATTTACTTTGGCGGTGTGTGGTTATACTATTTATTTATTTATTGGTGCTTAAGGTCACATACTTACGCAATGTGTGGTTATACTGCTCCGACAAACCAGTTTTCAGGAGAATCTTGGGAATGGAGCGAAAACCTTATGATGGCAAAAAGTTCTGATCTACTGGCTTATCTCTTAACCTGCGGAGCATTTTCAAGATATTTTTTTTATCACATCCAGCCATGGCTGCTGTACAGCAGCCATGGCTGGATATGGTAAAAAATTCGTCTAAATGTAACTCGAGAAATCCGTGGTGGAAAAATTAATTCAATTTAGAGGTAGACATTTGGGTTAAATGTGCCCAAACTATACTTGTATAAATGACAAGAGAAATCCTGTCCTCGGAGGGAATACCCGCCAGCAGCATGCAAGGAGTTAACAGAACTCACTAACCAATCATGGGTTAAGGGACAAGTGGGCAGAATTAGTATAAATCATAGGCTACATTTTCACCATTTCGTTCGGTTATGATATTGCCCTAGATACAAAAAGCGACCTTGAACGATATCGGCTGACAGAAGGCGAAAGAAAATTTGTTGCGGCATCCACTTCTGTGAATTAGGATTTAAGGTCACTTCCAGCATCTGTGGATTTGGCATGATCGCAAGGTAAGTATGAAGTCAAGTTCGAGCAATTTATTTATTGGTGTTTAAGGTCACATTTCTGCACAATGGTTAATTAGGACCACGAGTTTTACGGGTGGAGGAAGCCGGAGTACCCGAGGAGAACCACCGAGCAACTGTCAGCTCCCCAACATTGAAGACAGGTGCACCATCGATGTGCAGTTCGCCTTAGTGCACAGCGTCATCGTGCCCCCACATGGGTAATGGAGGTGAAGTGTCTTGCCCAAGGACAACGCGGTTGCCGCAGTGGGATTCGAACCGAGGACCTCGCGGCTTGCAGTCTGCACCTCTACCTACTGAGGCAACTGTCAGCTCCTCAACATTCTAACTCTGTTCAAGCTCCGCTCAAGCAGGGTTACAGCGGTTGAAGACATGTGCACCATCGACGTGCAGTACGCCTTAGTACACGGCGTCATCGTGCTCCCATGTAGGCAATCGGGATAAAGTGCCTTGCTCAAGGATACAACGCGGGTCGTCCCGGACGGGAATCGAACTCGGGACCTCTAGCATAGAAGTCCAACAGTCTACCACTGAGCCACCGCGCTCCCTCGAGACAGCAATAAATGGTTTCTAATTTTTTATTGTTCAAATGAAACCCAGTGTTTAGAATTTTTCTAATATCTCGAACAAGTCCACAAGACGAAAATCGATTGACATAATTTGGTGTGTTATATAGAGAGTAATCGCTTGACTGGACTGGTTACATGAAATAATTCAGGAGAGGTGAGGGACGTTGTACAAACACGAGCGCTCGAATGAGCACGAGTGTTTTACAATATAGTACCCCGCCTCGAATGAATTATTTCACGTCACCAGTCCAGTCAAGCGATTACTGTTTATTACTTTTCATTATTAACGATAATTATATTATTTAACCATTTACCTAACGTAACGGCCAGAGCTATTCTCAAACATCGCCAATTAATTATTTTTTTAATTTTTTGTCTCTAAAACATATGTTATGACCCCTCATTGGATTCGTTGAGCTCGTTCCAATGAGGGGTCATAACCTATTTTTTTGCAAGTGTCTGCTTTTCATGTTAGGTAAAGGGTTATATAAAAAAAAATAACAATTAAGTCCCCATTACACCCACGGCAACGCGTCTTCGTTTGTGTTGACGGATAGATGGCCCAATTGTTGATTGTATAATTCACACTTTGAAAAGTAATAAAAAGGAGTAATTTGGAAATATGAGAATTGAACAGTCTTACTACCTTCGGGTCCTTTTGTAAATTGAAAAAAGTCCTAGAAATCAAAAAGAGACAGGACTATTCCCATTCACGTGTCACTTGAAAATACCTACTCAGATGTCACTCAAAACAATGAGTACCGAAATGTTTCCTTTCAAATGGATCAGACAAAAATGTAGGCCAGAGTTTCACTCGCGGTTTGTTGAAGTTGGCACACACCCGTTGGTTACAGGCAGTACACACTAAAAACTAAAGTGTTAAAACTGACACTTTCAAGGTGTTAAACCCATTCTAACTCTTAGGGTTTGATTTTAACACTCAAAGTGCAATGCTTTAAGCACTTAGACATTACAATCGTCAGACATCTGATACTTGAATGAATGGCACTTACCATGTGTCTAGCATTGGTGATTCTTTCAGAATCGTCCATAATTGGATTTGCGCTTGGTGGGTACATAATTAAAAGGACACAACACAGATGACGCGGATCAGGCTCGAGAGTTCGAGCCTGATCCGCGTCATCTGCGTTGTTTCCTTTTAAGTGTCGCGACATTACACATGTCAAGTGGTATTATTGTAACACCTGTCAAGTTCTGGCATATCTACACTTGAACAAAGTGCTAGTTCAGCACTTAGTAAGTGTTAAATACAGCACTTCAAGTGTAGTTTTTAACACTTTAGTTCTTAGCGTGTATTGGGTTATCCATGTTGATAAACTAGTTTTCTGTTATGTATTCAGTGAAGTTGAAGTATGTGTTGGTGACATTTCCTATTACAGTAGTAAAATATGAGTCATTCACGAGTGAACAAACACTTCACTTCCCTGGAGTTTCCATTGGGGGGGGGGGGGGGGGGGTAAGGTTGGGGCAGTAATATGAAAACTAAATGGTTTACATCTTGAATTGAAGTCAAGATTTTAAGACAATGTTATCTAATGTGATTAGAGTTGACGAGTGTCCACTGATCTTTCTGTATTCTAAGTGGACTTTGCGCTTATATCTTGGCATTTAATCCTATATCGAACACACTCAAAATCGAAGTTTATTTTAATGGTTTTTTCCACATATTTCAAAAAATGTCAAATATATCATGTGACCCTTCACTGGAACGAGCTCGACGAGCTCGTTCCAATGAGGGGTCACATGATGTAGTTGATGTTTTTAGAAATATTTTTCAACTGCTCATTTTATAAATTAAGCGGCCCATGCGTCCGAATCGTTAGTTAAAGGTTAAGGTCACATCATTCTTCAGAAATCCTAATCATGGCCGCTGCCGAGATATAAAGTCAAGTTTAGCCAATCATTTATATCAATTTTAGAGTTCCACTCCAACCACTGGGTCCTATTTTACCAATCAAACAGGGCTTTTTTACGACAGTAAACAAGCACTGTCTCACTTTCCGGGGGGGGGGGGGGGGGGAGGTGCGCTGGTACTGAAAAATAGCGGTTAGTCGGGGACCCATACAATCCCAAAACGATCACCAATACCCATCAACATTTCTACATAAGTAGTAAATGTTTATATTTTTATGTTTGTGTATTAGGGTTTGAAGACACTCAAGAAAACCTCAATCATGATTTCTTATTTTTACGGGTGTTTGAAGCCGACGCACCCGAGAAGAAGTACCGAGCAACGGCTGGTACTTGTCAGAACCTCCAATTTGCTATTCCGACAATAAGTGTTGGCATTGGTGGAAGGAACAAGGTATCGTTGGCGATCAGAACATCGACCATAGACAGATGTCGACGCTACAGTTGCATTTAAACAATGTTAACCCTGATTCTGCATTGAGAGTATTCGTATTTTTAAGGTCACATACTTATCCACAATGGCTAATCGTGACCGTGGCCGTTTTACGGGTGCAGGAAGCCGGAGTACCCGGAGAGAACCACAGAGCATCGACGAGCAACTGTCAGTTCAACATTTTAACTGTTCAAGCTCCGCTCAAGCAGGGTTACAGCGGATGAAGACATGTGCACCATCGACGTGCAGTATGCCTTAGTGTCACCGTGCCTCCATGTATAGGCAACCGGGATCAAGTGCCTTGCCCAAGGACACAACGCGGGTCGTCCCGGACGAGGATAGAACTTGCAAAGGTTTGAAGGTAAGACAGTTACCCACCGAGACTCAGTGGTCCTCGCCATGTACGCCGGCTTCATCCGCCTGAAAAATTACTAGACATTATTTGACCCAGGCTGATTAGTGTCGTTGAACCCAACTTAACAAGCGAACAATGTGCACATGTACCCGTTATATACAAATAGGGATATTGATAGGTGTGATGACCAGCAGATTTTGAAAAGTACATAAAACTTCTACAATTGTAATTTCCAAATTTGTATTTTCTACCTGTTAAAAGATAGGAAATAGATTTTTGAAAATACAATTGTAAAAGTTACATATAGGATATAAATTTATGAAAATTCTACCGGTAAATTGCCACGTCTTTTAAGGTAATGCTCATTTTCTCGGGGTGCACGGGAAATGGACAAGGTGGAAATTGACAAGAAAGACAAAACAGTTTAATGTTCAAGACAGCGTTTTCATTCATCAACAAGAATAAACAGCGATTTATTACATATCCTCCGCGAACCCCAAAAAACTCCAAAGAGATGGCTGAAAGTTAATACTGTCATTTGAAGTCCAATTATGCCATCATTTCGTCCGCTGAGTTCCAACGTGTTATATGTGCCTGTTGGAAAATACAATTCAGGGGACGAATTGTCAAAGCCTGTTCAGTCCATTGGCATTCGATTGCTGGACATTAGTAACTCCCTTTAATAATATGCAATATCCGATGTTTATTTTTCAACAAGCATTCAAGTTAATGACGTCACACACTTCATGTTTCAGCTTAAGTTTTCTTCCAGTGTGTGTTGTTGACGTAATCTTGTCTAATATGGGCAATGATGTAAATCAAAAACAATGACTGACAACAGAAAAGGGTGCCAACGAAAACAATCATTAATTTATTTTTTACGCAATGAATCGTTGCGTCAAAATGTTAATGACTGCTTGTTTTAGTTCTGACATTGCATTCCATTTGAGACAGCAGTCTCAAAATTGCTAACCGATGCGAACAATTGTTCAATCTAGCTTTATCGCACATCGTTTAAACGCAAAAGCCTTTCGACTGGGAATACATTCGCACCTTATAAGAACCACACATACAACGCAATGGGCCGTTTAATATTTTCAGTTTTAACTTCTTGTACACTATTAGCGCATATTGATGCCCGCAACTGTTTTCTCTTGCTACTGAAATAAGTGCAATTTGGGCTCATGTAGAAGCCTGAAAATAAGCAGTCCGACATTAGCAGAATGAGGTCCCCAGAGGGTGAATTTTATGATGCTATCCCATGCAGAGGGCCAATTTATCCTCCGAGCACCTCTTTAGTTTTGAGACCCTCATTCAGATTGAGGTTCACACAGCGTAAATGTGCAGGGAAGCATCACTGAATTCACCCTCTGGGTACCTCATTTTCCAGATGACAGTCTGCTTATTTTCTGGCATGCTCATGTAATCAAAGCTGTCCTTTGCAAATTGAATGTATTTTTAACCAAAGATTGATTCAGTTGAATTAGATGATTTTTACAAAATCTCAGTCATGGCTGCTACATAAGATCACACCTTGCAAATACTGGGCAGATTAAGAGTTAGTTTCGCTATTAACCCTTTACCTAACGTAACGGACAAAAACGGAAAACGCTATTCAAAAATCAACATTCAATTTATTAAATGTTTGTCTAGCATAGCTTAAGACCTCTCACTGGAACAAGCTCACTGAGCTCATTCCAATGAGGGTCGATAAAAAATAAATACTTATTCAAGTAGACACTTGCAAAAAAAATTCTTGAATAACTAAATTTTTTCATTTTTTGTCTCAAAAATATAGGTTATGACCCCTCGTTGGAACGAGCTCGATGAGCTCGTTCCAACGAGGGGTCATAACCTATGTTTTGGAGACAAAAAATGAAAATATTTTGAAAATTAATTGGCGATTTTTGAGAAAAGCGCTGGCCGGTTTTGGCCGTTACGTTGGGTAAAGGGTTAAGGTCACATTTCTGCACACTGACTAATCGTGACCGCAACATGGATATAAAGTAAAGAGCAGTAAATCAATATTTATGCTGCCCATGTTAGAGGACTTTCGTCCCAGGCATTGTTTAAAGGGTCCAATTTTACCAGCAGAACAGTTTCTTTACCACAGTAACCAAGCACGGCTTCACTTCCCGAATAATAATAAGAAGAATAACAATTTATAAGCCTAAACTCCACTAGCGTGCTCTTTGGCTTTACACGAACTAAACCTAGCATTTATCAAAAGCCATTTTATAGAGATAAGTTTTTAGATCCATCTTAAATGAGGTGATTGATTGGGGTATACACACGGGGAATTCTGCCCAGTACCTAGCAGGAAACCTTAAAATAATTAATTAAAACTAACGCAACGCGCCACACCGTAATCAAAATTACAATATACTAAAATATGCTCAGGATTACCCCACTGAGACAGTAGTACATAAAAGGTGAGTGCATATAATTTTGTTTATTGCAGATGAACAACTCTTCCAACAAGCTGGATCATGTGTCCGACAAGTTTTCGGGTTCAGAAATGTATCGAAACCAAGTTGATGTAATTAGAAATAAAATTGTCCCTATATCCCGATAAATTCGGTCTTTTGCTTGGACAGAATGCCTTGGACAAATAGCCATCGCAAAGGATGCACCCAACAGGTATATGAGAGCGTGAAACATCCAGGGTATAAACGCACGCGAAACATCGAGGGTATATTGTGTAAAGGAAAGCTTTTCGATTTTGCTCGTCTCGAAATAAAAATCTAACCAGAAAACCCGAAAATAGTCACAAATATCAGATTTCCGACAATTCTATCAAAAATAAGAGCAAATAATTCGTCCCCTGAGTACCAATGTGTTCTATGTGCCAGGGATGTAACTATCTGTTGTCTTCTGCGATTATAAAAACAAAATTATTATCACGAGTTTGGTCCAAGTGATTGTGGAGCTGAGAATTTATTTCCGCTATGCTTGTATTGTGTTTCAAACGAGACAAAAACGTTATCTCCGCCAACATGTATGGTATATGGAGATTTAATCCCTGGATGTCTCATTTAAACACCTCGCCTGCGGCTCGGTGTTTAAAAACAGACATCCAGGTATTAAATCTCCATATACCATACATATTGGCGGAGACAACTTATGAAATTTTTCAGTGATTATTTTTTGCTTTGTCTGATGTGTTGAAACAATTGAAAGGGAAATGAAGACAGGCTTCCAGCCCACCATCTGGTTTCCTGTTACATTTCTAGCGCATTTCCCCAAATTTGCTTCAGAGGCTTCTTGGTGTTGTTTCCAACATTGATATAGGGGGCCGATAGAGAATGTATTCGACGCGATTCCTGTAAATTTGAACTGTGGGTATAAATTTACTAAACAAAACTATATGTGAGCCGTCGTTGGAACGATCCCCACATTTCTTTGGAAAACATTTTTTCATCTGCTCAGTTTGTATATTAGGCGGGTGGATGCAGTCGATTCGTTAGGTTAAGTGTTAAGCTTAAACTTGTGTCGTGTACACAGCCTATCCCGGTAGAAAGTGCACAGAGTACCATTGAAGAAACGCCGACAGCGCCATCGTCTCCCATTTTAAGCTTAAATCTTTTTGGGAAGGAATAACGGCAGAATCGAGTGTTGAACCGCTTTTCGAGGTGACACACAGGATCTGAATCAGATGATTTGCGGAAGTATTTTTATAAGAAAACGATTGGGTTGTATTTCAGTCTTTTTTGCCAGTCCAATGATGGTACACAAGCCTTCAACAATGTTAACCCTGCTCATAAGCCGAGTTAGCATTGTTGAATGCCTGTGTACCAGCGACGTGCAGCACGCTTTAGCACAATGCGCCACGCATCACACCTGGGCAGTTGGGAATTAGTGTCTTACGCTTGAACAACGCAGATGACATTTCGATTTGAAGTCCAATGCTCGAACCAATGAGTCACCCGATCCCATGTAAAGTGTTAAAAGGAGTAACGTTAGTGCATTATCCGACATTCTGAATGAACTAGGGTGGACAGGCAATGAAGAAATAAAAAACCAATACTGTTTTCTGGTAAAAAATGATAAATTTAAGTAATTTGTATATTTTTTAAACTTACCAATGGCCCAGACAAGCTGATGCCAACTCAGATTAATTCAGAGCCAAACAAATTTTTCCCCAATCCCCAAAATTTGCATACAAAACCGAAAAAAATAAGGCCTAGATGGTCCTCCATACTTTGAGATCTGCGCATGCGCAGTATCCAGGAAGATACCGAAATTGGCGCCAACCTTCATTCTTTCTACCAATGCCTGTTAAATGTTATAAACAGCTTTGAGGTATGAGTGCCCACTCATGGGAGGGCCATACCCGTCTGGGCCATTGGCAAGTATAAACAAATATACATTTTACTTTAAATTTATCATATTTTTATACAACAACCAATGGCCCAGACTAGCTGAATCATAAAAAAGCTGGAGGGCCAAGGACGTAAAGGAAAACCCAATCTCTCAATTACTTCAGTAAAGAATAGCTCCCACAGGAGAATAGAAGATAGGAATTATATATGTCTTTCTCTTTTACGAGAAAAGAGAAATATGTAACACTAACAATGTAATTGAGTATCACATAATATATAATTCTCCATTTAATGCAAGCATAACCCGTTATGCTAATTGGGTGAAGGAAACCAGTATATAAGAATAGTCCAGAGAATGAGACTTTATACGCATTTAAAAGTGTCCGAGGATTGTTTATTAACGCCCGTTTGACACGTGACATATACAAATGCTTCACAGTAAGCTACACATTAAAACCACCCCAGCACCGACTCGGGACTACTGTCACTGGAGGAGGTATTCCCTTGCTTTTCACTATAAATCCAGATAATCATAGGGGAAAAAAAACACCCCCCTCCCCCACCTTCCCCTTGTTAAAAAAAAAAAAATTCCACAGAACTAAGAGGGCAGCGGAACAGCGTCAAAGATGGAGCAGACTGCCTCAAGACCTAAAAGACGTAACATCAGTGGAGGATATTCTGGGCAACAGAAAGAGGACCCAAAGATCTAAGGTCGCCGGGGATGAACTCTAAATTTCTCAGGTAAAACTTGGTAAATGAAGAGGCCTGTGTCCAGTAAGCAGGGTTCATGAGATCAGTAATGGCTATACTGTTAGAATAAGCCCAAGAAGTAGACAGTGCTCTAACCTCTTGCGCGGAAATCTTATTGATAGAACGTTGATCCGAAGATAGATTTTCGTAGGCAATGCGTATTGCCAATTGAATCCATCTGGCGACAGAATGAACAGAAATATCTTTTCTGCTTGGTATCAAAGACAAAGAAACGTTTTCTTCCCTTTCTAATAAAAATCTTATCGATGTTTATAAATGCGCATTGCTCTGACTGGACACAGCAAAGGTCTACGGTTACCCGGGGACGGTAAAGTCTTAATGGCAATAGGCTCCGGCCGCTTATCCGGAATCTGATTCTTGGCCAAAAATCCCACTTCCGTAGTGACGGTAATGTTATTACCCACGCTACGGTAATAAGATTTATCAGATAATGCATGAAGTTCACCGACTCTTCTAGCAGATGCAAAGACAGGGAAACGCTGTCCTATAGGTCAAGAATTTGAACTCTACGACGTCTAACGGCTCAAAAGGAGCTTCTTTGAGCTTTAACACAACCCAAGCCAAAATCCACTTAGGAATTAATCTGAGGGTTCTAGATCTATTGACAGAAATTTCTAACAAGTTTGGATAAAGTAGTATCTGATCCAATAGCCAAGTTGCCATGATGAGCGTAAGTATCTGATAACAGACATATAGCCCTTAATAGGGACGGGCTGCTGTTTGAGATCGTCAAACAAGTAGACCAGGAAATTGGCAATGTGTGGTATGGGCGGATCGTACATGTCTATTGACCGATTCATACACCAACGGAAGAAAACCCTCCACTTCGCTGCATAATTCAACGAAGAGGAGGACCTCCTACAGTTAGAAATTGCGACCACTGCTCGTCCTGTAAAATGTGGAGGAAGCTTCCGGGGAACGTCCCATAACAGACACCTGAGAAGATTGATCCAAGGTTTCCGTGACGGCAGAGGACCAACAGGCAGGATTTTGCAGTGAGACTGTTTGATCTTTAACAGAATCTGTTGAATCAACGGAGCTGGATGATACGCATATCCTGTCATCCCGTCCAATGAAATTGACAGCGTCTACTGCATATGCTCGATGATCTGGGCATGGCGACAGGAACGTCGGTAACTGATTGTTCAGGTGTGTCGCAAAAAAATCTATCATGGAACGACCCCCACTTGTAGCGAATCTGCTCGAATATTCGCTTGTTGCGAGTCCACTCCGATAGCAAGAGAGAGAGAGAGAGGAGAGAGGAGAGAGAGAAGACGCGGTATATGTGTAGTGACGACCTCCGGAGTAATTATATGAGGGTTTTTTGAACCCTCGCGAGGAATTCCCTTTTGATTTAAAACGTCCTCGCTTACCCCGGTCTGTTGAAGCGTGTTGAGTCACCGACTTCAAAAGCAGATCACTGGAAGTTTTCTTAGTAGCCTGTTCGTATACTAACGGCAGCTTGTCAAACAGTATGTCCGGAGACCGGAGTGACCCGGAGAGAGCTTTTCACCTTGTCATCTATAAGTGATGTCGCAAGGGCAGGCAGCATCACGTCTGATTAACTCAAGATTTGCAACTGTCAGGGCGGAGTTATACGTGGCATACATGACTGCCCTGGAAAGAACTCGAAGCGAGTACATATGTCCTCAAATACCTTCCCATTGAGATGTTGTGCCATAGCTCTGGTAAGGTGATCTGCGTAGGACATCGCGTCCAAATTCGCTCTATTCGATGAAAGAGATTCCATCACATTCGAGCGAATACTGAATGAAGTAGGTAGGGATATATCTAAATACCCGGACTGTTCATCTCAACGCAGAGGAGCTTTCTCAACATCTTCTCCAGCCGTTTTAAATGAACTTGGACCAAGGAACGGTATATTTATGGAAGATGTTGAAAAAAACCGCCTTTCTTCCTCACACTCGAGAGGCTAAATATGGCGTCGACATGGCTGAAGGCCTGCGAACCTGTCTAGACTGTACCGGAAAAGAACTTCTTCCTTCCTCCGTATAAAGTCTGCGTCCAAAGACGCCAGCGGTTTCTCACCTGTTGTCGCAGCTTGCTGATTCGGTGGAAAAAATTAAGAGCACTGATGGATAAATTCCATCGCTACCAGTTTCCAACGTCCGTCATCACAATTCACACACGTAGGACAAGAATCCGTAGGAGTACATCGACTACAGGCAAGGCAACAAGCATGTAAATCTGAGGAAGACTTCCTCGTCTTGCATTTAGAGCAGTAAATCTTCATGATTCAATCAAAATAAGTCTATTATAATATATGATTTAGATACATAAATAATTGCAATCAAAATCGAAAAATTAAATTCAAAAATTTTTCGACAATGTTTTCAAAAAGCCTTTGTTCCCAAAGGGAACATGAGCTCAAGGGCACCCTGATAGAGCCTAAGTGTGGACAAAATCCAGTTTTTTTAGCTTCACTACCGGAATCATAAGCAATGTATCCTACAACAATCCTACAGTAATATAATATCTAAATACTACACATATTTAAAGACGTTGCCAATGTAAACAACGTCAAAGGAAAAAACCGGAAACAAGACATCAGGCACAGAAAAAAAGGCCCAAAGTCATTAACAGATTTTAAAGCTACCAGATGAAAAGCAAGATCTTCAAAGAAAAAAAAAGATGCATCAGATTGAAGATGCAAGACCAAAACGACCTAACACCCTAGGGTGAGGACGTAACCATGGGGATAAACAGAATAAACATTCTGTAATACACGTTAAACTCCCAAGAAATTTAATAAAAAAATTCGATAAGAAACAGCCAAAAAACTTAGTTTAGCAGGAGGGCTTCAAGGAGGGATAGGGAAGGAACACTTAACAGTGGATAAATCATTAGCAAGAATGATGACGTCAGGCGCATGTCCCGAAATTGGGAAACATGAAATACTTTTTATAATTATTATTAAGTTACAGCCCTGAACGTTTCCAACCACCGTTGTTTCCTTCCATCATCCATTTACAGCCTTGGAGCCACCAATTTTACCATTGATTTGTGTCTGGCATCCTCAAAAAAGGAGATTTAAAAGCGCAGATGTCAGTTCATTGTTACTGACTTTAGGGCCAAACAAAGAATGATGGTTGGCACCAATTTCGGTACCTTCCTGGATACTGCGCATCTCAAAAGTGTGGAGGACCATCTAGAACTTAATTTTTTCGGTTTCGTATGCAAATTTTGGGGATTGGGAGCAAAATTTGTGTTTGGCCCTGGATCAATGAGTTAGCACCAGCTAGTCTGGGCCATTGGTTGTCGAATAAAAATATACTTCCGCAAAAACATTTGATTCGAATCCTGTGTGCCACCTCGAAAAGTGATTTAACACAATTCTGTCGTTATTCTTTCCCCAATGAGTTAAGCTTAGAATGCGAGCCGGTGGCGTTATCGGCGCTTATATTTAATGGTGCTATAGGGATAGGCTGTGAACATGATACATGTTTGCGCTTTACACTTAACCTAATGAATCGATCGCATCCGCTCGCCTAAGATACAAACTGAAAAGTTGATAAAAAAGGTTTTCAAAACATTTCAATAAAACTCATGTGCCCCGCATTGAAACGAGCGCCTGGAGCTCGTTCCAATGAGGCGTCACATGGTTTTGTGAAAAATTGTGAAAAATTTGAAAAATATTTAAAATACTTTTTTGATACTGAATGCGCTGGGTGAAAGATTACGTTTAGTAAAACATTTCGTACCTATGGTTCCAGTTTACAAGAATCACATTGAATACATTCTCTATCGGCCCTTACATCTGCGTTGGAAACAAAATCCCAAGGGGCCTATGAAGCAAATGTGGGAAAAAGTGCTTGAAATGAAACAGGAAATCAGGTGATGGGCTGGAAGCCTATGTGCATTTTCCATTCAACTGATTTTTCAAAACCAAGCATCAGGCACAGCAAAACAAAAGTATCGTAAAATTTCATTTGTATTTCCAATTCCATCAATTAGGCACCCGGTACATTAAGTGCAATCGATAAAGCTACCTACCCAGAAAAAAATGGTTGTAAGCTCGATTTGGTATCATTCAAAAGTCGAAACGGGGATATTCTCTGAACATGTATAAAATCCTCTTTAGGAAAAGTTTTTTAAACAAGACGGCGTTTAGGATTACCACCAAATTGAGGGAAAATCGGAAACGGCCTCATTAGTTCAAAGATTTGTTAACTTCGGGACTTTCGTACAAGACGTATGTCAAAAGTACAACTGGCCAAAATAAGGGCACTGACCCAGAACGACTCGGCAGATGGTCGCCCAAATGCCTGCAGATTCCAGTGAAAACGTGAAGTATTGGTATTGACCACACGTGCCGTTAAACTGGAGTTTGTCCAACTTATGGCATGTTTTCAGAAGAAATATGGCATACTGCTTCGATATGAAGGATTTTGTCAGAAAACAAAAACTGAGATGGACTCCAAAATGGCTTGAGTGAAGGATGGACAGGCTGAGAAATCAAAATCATTCAGGATCCTCAGATTCGTTGGCCACAGCTTCAGAATTCAGACAAGCGCCACACCTACGTTCCCCACAAACTGTAAAACACTTCTGACCATGCTTGCGACGGAAACCAGTATTGGTTCTGCATGTATTTTGCTCATCTTTATCAGTCATCACTGGGACAAGTTCGGTGCTTTCAATCCCACTCCTAAAACACTGAACGAATCTCAACGGACAACTTTCAGACGTACACGTTGAAAAAAGTTGCTCTCTCTGTTGTGTGTGTGTGTGGGGGGGGGGGGGGGGGGTCTTTTGTGGTTATTTAGGGCCTTTACAGGAGGATACCCTCTCCACGCACTTCACGAGTCTGCCAAGTGATTCCTCAGCTTTCGCTCCATACCGAATGTGCAAGAAACAGGTCCGTTGTACCACCATGTTCAGGGGTCGATAAAACCTCACTTCCCACGCCGGTTTGTTCAGACCGGTCTCTCTTCTTAAGATTTTGTCCCCACCTCAAAGTTGCCGAGGTGGTGTCCCAGCTTCTCCATGCATGGATAAAAAGGATGTGTGGTTTTACAACTTGGCCAATTGAGGAAACCTCCGGAGTTTTGTCGGAATGACACCAGCAGATCTTCGTAAATCTGGTGGTAAATACGTATTCACCATATTGATTTACCAATGTTTACCAATGTGAATATCTCATGGGCAACAACGCCTTTCCACTCAGCTATTTCCATAGCCTTGGATACAATGCCGATACGACGATTGTAAGTACTAATATAGGTGCAATGACCATCCTTTTCGAGAGAAGAACTCAATTGCGTTTTGTTCTTGTAATTCTTTATGATCAGTGTGGACTTTTGATGCAGCTAGCCGCATGTTTTCCAAAATCTCCTATGTTCGGGGTCTTTTATAGAGTTGGATTACCTGGAAGGTCCGCAGTCTACTGAATTCGTCATCGCGTTTACGCGTTGAGATTTCGCAGGTTTTCGCATTACTTCTTTAAATACGTTGGAACTGAAGTGGGCTCATATTAAAAAAAACTGTTCAGCATTCTCGTCCCTCCGATCGATAGCATTCAATCGAGAAACAGAATTGTCGGATTTATCAAAACTTCGAGGTTGCAGCCCGTCATGATTGAGATGATCCAATGCTTTGACCTGTATGCTTCGTTTGATTTGCTTTTTCCAGAAGTCCTGACCGTCAAAACTATTGATTTAAATCAAAGGGTTCGTGAACGTAAAATCATTCACGAGTACTCAGTGTCTGAATAATCCCTCTTGATTCGGACGGAACTCATATCAACATGCTGATCACTTGTAACACTTAACACCCTTCACTCTGACGTCAAAATATCCAAATTTCAAGTAACCATTTTTCTCATAATGCAACTGGGAATTTAACCAATTCAGTCTTGTTTGACAGAGCTCAAATGAGCTCTGTCAAACAAGACTGAATTGGTTAAATTTCTAGTTGCATTATGGGAAAAATTTGCATCTTGAACTTTAGATATTTCATCATCAGTGTGCAGGGGGTTAATGTTTGCGATTGTCGCTACTGCATTGTGAATTTCAATACACAAGAATGCCGAGAACCCACTATGAATGCAGAGAACCCACTATGAATGCAGAGAACCCACTATGAATATCGAGAACCCACCGAAGACCGACAGAATCGGAAAACCCCCTACCCCTTAGTCAAACCGCCTTGACATCATAGAACGCGTGGGGTCCTTCAATTATCAGGTCGGTGGAAAGACCAGTCTATGATCGATTACTTCGTCAGATGGCGTGATTTCCATTCTTGGCGAAACATTTATAGAGCCAGGGATGCTTCTCGGGCCGGGCAACTCGAGTATCATTTGGAGGTACAGACGAGCACTATTTGCGTAATTGTTGTGACCTGTTGCCGCAACTAGACCCAGCATTCGGCTCATCGATACGACACGGAGATTCCAACCACTTTAATAAAGTTCTTCATGAGGTTTACAAACTCCAAGTACTGAAGTTAGAGCTTCGCAGTTGGTGATTTCTGAGCTGACCCAGAGATACACTGCGAGAGGTAATCTGATTTCACAAGTTCATCAGACATTGCAATATCTCACAGGGGAAGCGATTTTCATGAAATGGTGGGGTTATACGAACGTTCCTAATTGATTTATGAAGAGGATTACATTACAAAAACATGCAAACTGACCAGAGAAAATCCAATTCTTTTACAAACTCAGGCCAGAAAAATGTTTCACATTGCCAAAAGAGTGGTTCTCTTTGGAGCAGTGTTAAATTATTTGCCCCAAGCAGATTTATCGAATTTTGGATATGTTATAGAAGGAACCTCCCTACATCGAATGAGGAAAAATGCAGCTTACTACCACTTTCCCCGTGTTAGCCCAAAAATTGGGTTTTATCGACTGCACTGAATTTAATTCGGTGAATTCAGGGTTCGTACACCCTTCAGAAATAATTCCAGGACTTTCAAGGTCTTTTTTTCCAAGCATATTCCAGGACCTTTCCATGACCTTCTGATAAAATAATGCCGACTCTATTTCATACTTGCGTACCTGTTGATAACATGATATCTGATGCATGATTAACCATTTACCCAACGTAATGGCCAAAACCGGTCAGCGTTATTCACAAAAACCGCTAATTCATTTTCATTTTTTGTCTCCAAAACATAGGTTATGACCCCTCTTTGGAACGAGCTCGTCGAGCTCGTTCCAAAGAGGGGTCATAACCTATGTTTTGGAGACAAAAAATGAAAAAAAAATAGTTATTCAAGAATTTTGTTTGCAAGTGTCGTCTGCTTTTCGTGTTAGGTAAAGAGTTAAGGAGGCACGCTGTTTTTTTATAAAACAAACACTGACTTTATGCACTGTCAATCCAGTAATTATGCAAGTTATGACAGCAATTAGTTTTCATAACACGCTAGATTATTGACATTTCATATTTTCCAAGCACTTTCCAGCACTTTACTACTGGAGATATGATTTTTTCAAGCACTTTCCAGGCCCTGGAATTTCGATTTTTTAATTCGAGCACTTTCAAGTACCTTCAAGAAGCTGTATGAACCCTGTGTGATGAGAATTTGGCCTGTAAGTTGTCCCCATATATTATCGAAGTACGAAACCTTACATGTAAGCAGTACGCATAGAATGGCAGTCATTTATTTTCGTCTTTCCTTAAAGTAAAATAACACCTATTTCGGAGATACTAGTTTATCAAACGGCCATGTTTCCGGCCCGCTTCCGTTCTTCCATTGTAGTTTAAGGACTGAGGAGCAAGGCGTACGTGGTGAATGAGTTTTGCAAATACTTGATTGACAAACGTCATTGCTGTGACCATGCATTCGACAACCTTTTTTTCTAACAGCGTTTGAGCCCCATCACCCCGAAAGGACTTTATTTTATAACACTAAAGAGCAACAAGCGAAGACCAATACCGGGTCTGGACCTGCGTCGCTGCATGCAATAAGTATCGGAAAACAGGAAGTGACTGCACGGCAGATCTGAAAATTAGATGCACGATACAACTCATCATTATGAAGCAGCAGACCAAATATAAAATCATTCCCTTTCATAGAAGCCAAGAAAACTTTGACGGAAGAAGTGTTTTGGACGGACTGACGGACGGACGGAGTCGAGCGGTTACTAGACCTGCTCTGCCGCTGGCGACGCAGGTGAAAAGTGAATTTGCAGTATATCAGAATTATCATTTAGCAATCTACGCTTTAAGTAGCCTATGTATTCTTCCTGTTCACGAAATTAAAGTAACAATTGATACACCTCGAGTTCCCCGTGTTGCAATCATTTCCTTTTAACCCCTAGCACTCTGGTAGTGCAACATATTTTATTCAATTACTGTTTTTCTCTTGTTTAGATATGAATTTATCCAATTATATCTTGTTTGACAGAGCTCATTGAGCTCTGTCAAACAAGGTATATTTGGATAAATATAAGGTTTTATTGGAGATATATTTGCTGCTGAAAACTGTCATTTTGACGTCAAGGTGCAGAGGGTTAACCTAAATTGTCCACGAAAAGAAAGTCACACTTCAATTTTGGTTCCAAAGACGGTCTGATGAAGAAAAAAATTTTAAATCGTCCTCGAGTTTCGTCAAATACACTGACAATATGGCGTTGTACGACACTTCAGTAGGGCTCCTAGATTCATGTTCCATAGAGTTTCGCATAACAGCATTTTATCAGTAAACGCGAAGGTGAAGGTAAGTAAATGTATTCCTGTTCTACAAAAGACTATTACATTACGGCAGATAATCTCGTCCAGACTTGAAAACATTAATATTATCATCGAACGTGAAAGTTAAAACATCCTTCAAGTGCTTCAGGGCGCCGTCTGCAAGGCTAGAACATTGCTGCTGGTGCCTTCTTGCAATCAACGGACCAATACATAATCGGAGGCATTCATATCGCAATGGGTAATTCAGTTTGTTCAAACCTCGTTGTCCCACCGTTGTGTATTGTCTTCAACATGTTAACCCTTTACCCAACGCATTCGATACTAAAATTTATTATTTTAAATATCCTATTTTAAATTTTTCTAAACATTTCAACAAAACCATATCGTGTGACCCCTTATTGGAACGAGCTCAACGAGCTCGTTCCAAGAGGGATCACACAATGTTTTTTTTTTCTTTTTTAATTTTTTGAAAAAAACAATTTTTTTCAGCTGTTGAATTTGCATATTACGCGGGCGGATGTGGCAGATTAGGTGGGTAATGGGTTAAGAACGTTCCAGTGAAATATTAATTCTTGTAACTCAGTTCGTTCTTTCAGATGGTGGTGAGCCGTTTGTACATTGGAATGGCGGCAATATTTCTTGTACTCTTCGCAGTCAGTTCTTGTCTGAAATCATCAATCTCCAATCTGTAATGACCAAGAAGAAAAGCTAGGTGGGAGAATGATTGAAGTAATTAATACAGCCTACTATTTGTCTTTATATCTTTTTTTGCATATAATACCGGCGATTTGAATTTATACAACAATGTCACGCTATTTGAGGCCAAGAGTTGAGATAACAACTTTATTATTTTTTATGTAATTTAACTTGGACTAAAGTATACACAAGTCCTAAGATTTGTGGGAAAAAAACCACAAATCACAGTAATATAGCGAAGATTGTCTGCGAAATCTATGGGAGCCTTCGATTAAATAATATTTATTTGCTTGTGTCACGCTATCTGGTTAAATGGTCAATTAGAAATACTGCGGTCAACTTTACCTCTGATAAGCTAGAATATTGTTTCGCGTTTTCGAAGCAGATTAGTGTACACGTGTGGAACATCGCAAGCGATTTTCTCTTTATGGTTACACTAAACCAATGTATCATCCTGTCCATCGTGGATTTGAATTAGCGATTGTTCACGGGTAATTTGAACGAAAACAGTTTGATCGTGTTGTGGCCGCTTCAGACAATCATTAAAATGTCCAGTTGTTTCAAAAGAGGCATATCTTACCAAGCCAGGAGAGCTCGGACAGACATCACAGAACACGAGCTCATAGTAACAAAAGTGTCCACGAAATGTCAAGCGAGTGTAACTCAAAAACAAAATACTCATCAATATCTCTATCCATATCGAATTACAAAGCACTAGTTAAATCAGAATTAATGTTTAAACTTTGCGTTCCGACTGAATCAAGAGTGAAGCAGAATTCTGAAGTGGGCAGTTGACCTGAGGGCCCTCAGAAGGTCCTCGTTTAGCCTTGGCCATCTAGGGTCATAGGCACAGAGATTGAAAGTCCGCGTATTGTAACCCTGTGAGGGCTGTAAGGAACAGATAGTAGTTTGTTAACGGTTGCGAACGGTAGTGGCATAGTAGCCAAAGAACTAAAAGCTGCAACGTTGAGGTCTAGAAACCGTATTAAGAGCTTGAGTAAGCGCTTGAATAGCTCGCGAGATAAGATAGTTTTAGGCGGTGCGAGAATTAGTGATGTATATTGAGAACACTTTGCGGAATATTTTTATGTAAGCTTTGTAAGCATATATCTGAAGGCGAAGAATAACGTAACCACGTGAGAGCCAGGCAAGGCGCAAAGTGATCGTGAACTGTGGTAGACGCTGATTGAATTGTGATTGAACTGTGAGAATGCCGATAGAGTCACACAAGCAGAACATTATATGTGTTAAGCCCGAATGACTGAAGTTAACCCTGCGAGGAGGAAGCAACGAGAAGTGAATAGACACTTTGTGTGTATCACAAACCATGAGAAAATGAAGATGAGGTGAGGTTGATCCAGCCAACACAGCTAGTTGTGGGAGACGTCGTGGGCCCTAAAGAATAAACTTTTATTCGCGTAATTAGTGTTTTCTTATGGATAATTTTGTGAGTGATTTGTTTGATATTATATTTCTTCGTACATGTAAATAAATCATCTTTTCAGTGAATTATCGTTGATCACTCTTTGGCGTTGTTAGCCACAGGCACGTTCAGGAATCCTAAGAGCCCCAAGCGGACAGGGCATTGATAAGGTGGCAAGGTTCACGTTCGAACTGAGCACTGCTAACAAATTTTCCTCCATCATTTCGAACATCAATGTTACTCCTGTAATCCTGCGACAAACAACACCATGGGATGTATCTCCAAACTTTGAATTGTTAAGTCGCGTCCAATTATCTGTAATCTTTCTGTATTAAAAACGAAATCACAAAAGGATGTATTGTCACTGTCGAGTCGCCTGAAGGCGATTCATCTGATATTGCATTTAGATGCGGCTAAATCTCCGGCCATAACTTAATAGATAAAACATTTTATCATATGAATCGTCCGTTTTGTTCACTTTAAAACATTTGATATTTTGTTTTCACATTAATCAGTGATAAATAAAGCCTTCCGTCAATTTCATTCGTCAATTTCAAAACTAGACAATTTGATTGGCTGAACAAAATAGAACTGGACCACATTTTCATAATTTGCATAATTAGAGTTAGGAGCTTTCAATGGTCAATTTCAAAACTGGACAATTTGATTGGCTTAACAAAATACAACTGGTTCAAATTTGTATAATTTCAGTAGGGAGAATTTACGTTATCTGTCCTATTTAGGGTGAGTTATATTGTATTAATCTTTTACCTACAAGAAAAACGCCATTCATTTTTTTTTTTTATATTTTCAGTTTTTGCTTCCAAAACAAAGGTTATGACCCCTCACTGGAACGAGCTCGTTCCAATGAGGGTTCATAACCTATGTTTTGGAAGCAAAAAATGAAAATTTTTAGTTATATGAGGATGTTTTTTTCCAAGTGCCGTCTGCAACTCAAGTTTGGTGATGGGTTAAAAAGTCATACTAAGAGGCTAATTTGTGCGTGTGTGTGTGTCATATAAATAGAATATGAAATGAGTGTTTTTCTCAATATTTATGAAACTCGTCCGAATTCTCCGTTTGGGCTCGCCAGAGGCTCCTCAAAACGGAAAATTCTCCGACTCGTTTCATAAATATTATATGAGAAAAACACTCATTCCATATCCTCTATGACTTGCACCTGTTTAAGGTCACTTTTAGTGACTATTTCTACATTATCGCAACACCAGTATAAAATATAACGCAGAGTTGAGCCAATTGCTTCTACATGTGATGTCCACAGAAGACTCCCAACACGCGCGTTGGTTACCGGGTCCAATTATTTTATTTTATTTATTTTATTTATTTTATATTTTTTTTATTTATTTATTTGTGTTTAAAGTCACATTTTTGCACAATGGCTAATCATGACCACAACATGAGTATCAACTCAAGACCAGGGGTGAGCGTTAATAAGCCATGTTGTCCATTTCAGAGAGGGTTTACACCTTCCAAGCATTGGTGACTGGTCCTATTTTACCAGTAAAACAGCCTGTTTAGCGCAGTAAACAGGCACTGCTTCACTTCCTGGGGTTCCCGCGGGCAACCGGGTCCAATTTATTCACCAGCAAAATAGGAACTTGTTTACTGCAAGCACTAAACCAGTTCCGAAAAGGAGAAAATAACATAGGTTATGACCCCCTCATTGGAACGCCCTTATAAAAAAAGTACCATGGTAAACCCCAAATACCCCGGTAATACCAGTGTAATACCCTGGTAATACCAGGGTATTTTGGGACGTACCATGGTACATTTTTATAAGGGCGAGCTCTACGAGCTCGTTCCAATAAGGGGTCAAAACCTACGTTTAGAGACAAAATTTAAAAATTAAAATTGGCCATTTTTGAGAATAGCGCTGACCGGTTTTGGACGTTACGTTAAATAAAGGGTTAAATAATATAATTATCGTTAATGAAAAGTAATAAACAGACCAATCGCTTGACTGGACTGGTTACGTGAAATAATTCATTCGAGGTGAGGGACTATATTGTAAAACACACCTGCGCATTTCCGCACTCGTGTTTGTACAACGTCCCTCACCTCTTGAATTATTTCACGTAACCAGTCCAGTCAAACGATCACTCTATTTCACAAGTAGTCTGTCAATGTTAACTTCAAGTTCATGTTACAAGTTGGGTAGTATCGAAGAGGGGAGTGTGCAGACTCGCATCAGATATTCGGATCGTGGGCGTTCAAAAGTTAAATTATAGTAATTTGTATTTTTTATACTTACCAATAACCCAGACTTAGCTGGTGCTAAATCTTAAATTCTAGAGTCAAACACAAATTTTGCCCCCCAATCCCTAAAATTTGCATCAAAATCAAAACAATAGATGTCCTAAGTGGTCCTCCATACTTTTGGCCACTGCGCATGCGCAGTGTCCGAAAGTACCGAAATTGGAGCCAAATCCTCATTCTTACAACCAGTGCCTGGTAAGCGTTATGTAATCAGCGGGGAGGTATGAGTTCCCAACCCATGGGAGGGCCATCCCCGTCTGGGTCATTGGTAAGTATAAAAAAATATAAATTACTATAAATTTTTTAACATTTTTATACTGTACCAGTGACCCAGACTTAGCTGAATAGAAAAAAAAGGCTGGAAGGCCTAGGACATAAAGGAAAATCCAATAGACTCAATTACATGTATACAGAATTATCCCCTCCAGGAGAAGAGGAGAACAGGCTTTACATGTATCTTTCTCGTTTATACCAAAAAAAGAAAGACACAATACCATTCTGTAATTGAGCACAATAACATCAATGATCTCTATTAACATCCAGTATAACCCATTATACTAAGTTATTAAAGGAAAGCCAACAAATAAAGATAGTCCAGAGAATGAGACTCCTTATACTCATTTAAAAGTGTCCGAGGATTGTATATTAACGCTCGTATGACACGTGACATATACAAATGCTTCACACCGAGCTGCACTTTAAAAATATTACATAAATGAGATGGGCATTAGCTTTACACTTAAAAACCATCCCGGCACCGACTCGGAAATACTGACTCCAGAGGTGGTATTCCCCTGCTTTTCACTATAAAGCAGGCGAAAAAAAGGGAACACCCCCCCCCCCCCCCTTCCCCTTGCTCTGGGTCAAATACCCCAGAACGAAGAGGGCAGCAGGACAGTCACTACCGGAACAGAAAGCCTGCATAACTGTAGTCGCAACTGTTTAGTGGACGACATTCTGAGCAACAGATAACGGACCTGAACATCGGAGGTCGCCAGAAATAGACTCAATATTTCTAAGATAAAAATTCTTGAACGTGGAAGGCTGAGACCAATATGCAGCCTTCATCAAATCGGTAATAGCAACACTATTAGCATAAGCCCAAGATGTAGACAGTGCTCTTACTTCATGCGCCTAAATCTTAAGCACAGACTGCGGAGATGAAGATAATTTATCATAAGCAGTACGGATAGTTAATTGAATCCATCTTACAATAGAATGGACCGCAATGTCCTTTCTATTAGGCAGCAAAGACAGAAAAAAACGCTTACGTACCTTTCTGATAAACTCTGATCTACGTTGTAAATACGCATAGCTCTGACTGGACAAATCTAAGGCCTATGACCGTCTGGAGACGGAAGACCCTAAACAATAGGTTCAGGGTACTGATTGTTGGCCAAAACTCCAACATTAGTAGTCAATGTAATAGTATTACCAACACTACGATAGTGAGAATCATCAACAGATAGTGCATGAAGCTCACTAACTCTTCTGGCAGAAGAGAAGGCTAAGAGAAAAGCTGTCTTATAAGATAAGAATTTGAAATCCACTTTATCAAGAGATTCAAATGGCGCATCTTTTCGCTTAAGAACCCAAGCTAAATTCCACTTAGGAATTAACCTAAGGGTTCTAGGTCTATTTATGAAAATGTTTTTCACTAACTTAGATAAAGAGACATTAGATCCAATCTGCAAGCTATCATCATGAGCATAGGTATCCGATAGCATAGACCTATAACCCTTAATAGTATTTGGCTGCAGTTTGATCTCGTCAAACAAGTAGATCAAAAAGTTAAAAAATTTATAGTAATTTATATATTTTTTATACTTACCAATGACCCAGACTTACCTGGTGCTAACTCTTAAATTCTAGGGCCAAACACAAATTTTGCCTCCCCCCCAATCCCCAAAATTTGCATCAAAATCCAAAAATTAGATGTCCTATGTGGTCCTCCCTACTTTTGTCCACTGTGCATGCGCAGTGTCCAGGAAGTAACGAAATTGGAGCCAAATCCTCATTCTTACAACCAGTGCCTGGTCAGCGTTATGTAATCAGCGGGGGGGGGGGGGGGTATGAGTTCCCAACTCATGGGAGGGCCATCCCCGTCTGGGTCATTGGTAAGTATAAAAAATATATAAATTACTATAAATTTTTTTTTTAACATTTTTATAGTGTACCAATGACCCAGACATATTTGAATAGAAAAAAAAGGCTGGAGGGCCTAGGACAAAGGAAAACCCAATAGGCTCAATTACATGTAAACAGAATTATCCCCTCAATGAGAGAACAGGTTTTACATGTATCTTTCTTGTTAATACCAAAAAAGAAAGACAATATCATTCCGTAATTGAGCACAATAACATCAATGATCTCTATTAACATCCAGTATAACCCATTATACTAATCTTTTTAAAGGAAAGCCAATAAATAAAGATAGTCCAGAGAATGAGACTCTTTATACTCATTTAAAAGTGTCCGAGGATTGTATATTAGCGCTCGTTACGTATGACACGTGACATATATACAAGTGTTTCACATCGCGCTACATTTTGAAAATATACTCGCCAAAAAAAGAAAGTGTGCATTGCAGAAATTGATCAAACTCCAAAAAAATAATTTCGTAGGTGTAAAGAGTGTTAACCTGTTCATGAATAAGTTATATTGAACGCAAAAACAGCTTTCCCCGTTAAAATTGCATTAACGTTAAATGACGTGCTGCACGTTTGTGAAAAGGCATGTTTTGCACGTGGAGAGTCTGAAAATGCATGCAGCAGTGTGAATCCTTGGGTATTTAAACACTAAACTATGGCCTTCCTATCGTTCACATTCAAACTTGCGCTGCTGTTAAAACGACTCCACATTAGCATGCCAAGATTGACAATGAATCAACGTCTCCTTGCCCTGGGTATGATTAGAGCTGGCAGAACACAGAGGTTGCCCAGCATTTGAACTGCCACCGTAATACTGTAGACAGGCTAGTCCATCGACATGCACAACATGACGTTCGAGACCGACCCCGCCCCGGGAGACCCCGGGTTACCACCCCTGCACAAGATCGGTATATCCGTGTCGTTCATCTCCGGAAACGGCAAGAAACGGCAACGATGACAGCCAGGAACATCCCTAACCTGAGACAGATACATCCTCAAACAGTAATCAACCGCCTGAGAGAATACAGCTTACGTCCTCGAAGACCTGCAATTCGTCCTATTTTGACGAATCGTCATCGTCGTGATCGACTGTAGTGGTGTAAAGTAGGGTTAGGGTTAGTCTAACCTAACCCTAACCCTAAACTAACCCTAACCCAACCCTAACCCTAACCCAACCCTAACCCTAACCCAACCCTAACCCTACCTAACCTAACCCTACCCTAACCTATCCCTACCCTAACCTATCCCTACCCTAACCTATCCCTACCCTAACCCACTTCCATGCTAACTTGTTCGTTTCCATGAGGCACAGATGCACAGCAGTAGTCGATGCAGACGGAGGTCATACCAGATATTGAGTGTGTGACTTTTGTGTTGGACCCATAGCGTCTTTGACTCTCCATGGCACCAAGAGTATTTGTCGTAGCGTAATGAAATTTCTCGTGTTGATCACAAATTGATTCATCTGTGATTGAATAAAATTTCCATGAATGAAAATGATATATCTTTTTTTAGCGTTATTTTTCAGCATGCACACTTTTTTTTTGGGGGGGGGGAGTATATTACATAAATGAGATAGACATTAGCTTTACACTTTAAAACTATCCCGGCACCGATTCGGAATTACCGACTCCAGAGGAGGTATTCCCTTGCTTTTCAGTATAAAGCAGGTGATATAAGGGAACACCCCCCCCCCCCCCTCCCTTGCTCTGGGTCAAATACCCCGGAACGAAGAGGGCTACAGGACAGAGTCACTACCGGAACAGAAAGCCTGCATAACTATAGTTGCAACTGTTTTGTGGACGACATTCTGAGCAACAGAAAACTGACCTAAACATCGAAGGTCGCCAGAAATGGACGCAATATTTCTAAGATAAAAATTCGTGGACGTGGAAGGTTGAGACCAATATGCAGCCTTCATCAAATCAGTAATAGCAAAACTATTGGCATAAGCCCAACATGTGGACAGCGCTCTTACTTCATGCGCCGAAATCTTAAGCACAGATTGCCGAGTTGAAGATAATTTTTCATAAGCAGTACGGATAGTTAATTGAATCCATCTTGCAATAGAATGGACTGTCATGTCCTTTCTATTATGCAGCAGAGACAGAAAGAAACGCTTACGTCCCTTCCTGATAAACTCAGATCTACGTTTGTAAATACGCATGGCTCTAACAGGACAGAGCAAAGGCCTATGACAGTCTGAAGACGGCAGAGCCTTAATAACAATAGCTTCAGGATACTTATTAGGAGCCTGATTCTTAGCTAGAAATCCAACATTAGTAGTTAAAGTAATAGTATTACCAACACTACTATAGTGAGAATCATGAACAGATAGTGCATGAAGCTCACTAACTCTTCTAGCAGAAGAGAAGGCTAAGAGAAAAAAACTGTCTTATAAGATAAGAATTTGAAGACCACTGTATCAAGAGGCTCAAATGGAGCTTCTTTTAGCTTCAGAAGAACCCAAGCTAAATTCCACTTAGGAATTAACCTAAGGGTTCTAGGTCTATTTATCGAAAAGTTTTTCACTAATTTAGATAAAGAGATATTAGATCCAATCTGTAAGCTATCATGATGAGCATAGGTATCCGATAGCATGGACCTATAACCCTTAATGGTTATTGGCTGCAGTTTGATCTCGTCAAACAAGTAGACCAGAAAATTAGCAATGTCTGGAATGGAGGGATCATAAATATCAATAGAATGATCCCTACACCACCTATAGAAAACCTTCCACTTAGCAGCATAATTTAGCGAAGAGGAAGTCCTCCAGTTAGAAATTGTGTCCACTGCCCGTCCTGTAAAATGCTTGCCGTGCAAGAAGGACCGCACAACGGAAATACGTGAAGGTTGAGACCTGCCGGGTTGTGATGCAGTGTGCGCGATTTCCCCTGCGAAGGAAGGTCCTCCGATGGAGGAAGCTTCCGCAGAATGTCCCAGAAGAGACACCTGAGTAGATTTATCCATGGTCTCTGGGGGGACAGAGATGCTACCAACAGAATCTTGCAGTGAGATTGCTTAATTTTTAGCAATATTTGCTCAATCAACGGAGCTGGAGGATACGCGTATCCTATCATTCCGTCATAAGATATCGAGAGAGCGTCTTCTGCAAACCTGGGCATGGCAATACATAGTCTGCAACTGATTGTTGAGATGCGTCGCAAATAAGACTATCATAGGACGATCCTATTGGTAGGAAATCTGATTGAATACTCGTTTGTTGAGAGTCCATTCTGACGGCAACATGCGATCTTTCCGAGAAATGGAGTCTGCTAGAACGTTCAGACGACCCGGTATATGACGGACCGATAGAAGAACTTGATGCTCTAGGACAAACAGAAGGATCCTCTCCGTTAAATTGAATAACGGAATGGAATGAGTGCCTCCCTGGTTCCGAATGTACGCTACTACTGTCGAATTGTCAGACAGAATTTGAACATGCGAATTCTGAAGAATTTTCATTCATTGACCGCAAGCCATATTGACATCTTTTGATGTTTAGGTGCTTGTTTAGGAACTGTAGATCCCAGAGACCCTGGCACCTCGAATCCGTTGGGCTCAGAGTTGCGCCCCAACCTGTTTGACTCGCATCCGTCATTATCGTATAACACGGATCCGGCCGTTGCAGTGGTACTCCTTGAGTAACCACTGAATATCTGCCAAAGTCTGAATCTCTTGTTTCACTTGATTCGAGAAGACGATGTTCGTTTCGAGCGAATGAGTCTTCACACTCCAATTCTGAGATAAAATATATGTGGAGTGGACGCCCCATCGGAATAAGATTCACAGCGGCTCCGCACAAACCTGTCAGTCTCATGAATTCTCTCGCTGTTACTACATCTGAGTGAAGACAAAAGCGAGCGAAACTACTGACTAATTCCGCTCTGGTTAACGGCAGACGAACGAGATTGTTGTGCGTCTCGAAGCTCATTCCCAGGTGGGTGAATGACTTTGACGGCCCCAGATCAGACTTTTCGTTTACTATGAAACCGAGACGTCGGAGCAATTGAAGCAGACTCTGAACATCGTTCTCAAGTGTTAACTTGTTGCCGTACCTCTGAAGAATGTCGTCCAAGTAGGCCGACGTTACCACAGACGAATGAGCTCGGAAATGAGTCATTACCGAGATTATTCGAGTGAAGGCCCAGGGCATTAGAATCAGACCAGAGCATCATTGCTCAGAACTGATAAACAACTCCTAGGACAGCGAAGTGAAGATACTTTCTAAATGCCGGATGTACAATGACGTAAAAGTACGCATCCTTGAGATCTATGCTCACAGAATAATCGTTCACTCGAATGCTCGCTCTGACCGATCGGATGGTCTCCATATAAAATTTTGGAGCCACGATCAGCTTGTTTATCCAGCTCAGATCTATAACTGGACGAAGCGAGCCGTCTGGTTTTGGAACCAGGAACAGGTGACTGCAGAAAACTTTAGATTTCTTGTTTTCTACAACGTCTATGGCGTTCTTGTCCAGAAGAGATTGGACTTCTGATAGAAGCGAATCTCTCTTCTGAACGTTAAACGGAAGCAGAGTCCAGCGTGAACTTCGAGTTTCGGAGGTTTTTCCTTGAAGGACAGTTTAGACCTTCGGAAATAACCCCTTGCACTCATGGGTTGTCCGTAATTGACAACCAATTGGTTAAGAATCTCGGTAGCCTTCCGCCCACTGGAACGCAATAGAGGTTTAGACCATCACCTCCTGGCCCTGCGAGGATTGCGGATGAAGAAACCACGCACTCCACGACCCGCACCTCGCCCAGTCGACCTAGGGGCGTCTGACCGGATATCTCTGCCAGCATTACGACTCCTATATGAGTTGCTAATCTGGCGGTCTCCGGAGTAAGACGTAGAGGCTTTCTTAGATCCTCTATAGGAACTATCTTTGGACATATTCGCCCCCGAAGTGCCTGCCTTACTTCCTCCCTGCTGAGTCCGACTTTTTCAAAGCGGAATTAAAAGCAGAGAATCTGAAGCTTTCTTAGTAATCTGATTATAGATTATAGAAAGCTTACCGTCGAAGAGAAGCTCTCCTGAGACCGGAGCGACTGGAAGAGAGTTTTTCACCTTACTATCCACTCTTGTGGATGCAGCCAGGGCAGCATCACGTCTGACTAACTCCATATTGCCTTTGAAAGGGCGGAGTTATACGTAGAAAATGCTATGGCCCTCGAAAGAACTTTCAAGGAAGTTTTGAACATCCCGGAATTCTTTCCTTCGAGACGTAATGATAATGCTCTGGTAAGGTCCGAGAACGAATTCCATACTGGGTTTGATATCAAGATCAATACAAGGTCAAACAAGAAATAATTTATTGGTTTAACTGGTTGAGTGCTAGAAGCCACTACCAGGGCTTTCAAAAGAAATGAGGGTCCCAGAGCAAAAGCCAACATTTTCCTTGCTTGTGTTTCATATTCAGTCAAATGAGAATAATTTATTTAGATAAATTTGTGTTATCACTAATTATTGAAGAGTGCCTGTGGGCACTCTTCAATGATTTGTAATAAAACAAATTTTGAACAAATTCAGACCACCAAAAATAATGTAGCCCTCAACCAGTTAAGGTTACAGATTTCTGCACAATGCCTAGTAGTGACCGCAACATGAAGATGAAGTTTAGTCTTTTTTTTATACCTATGTAGCCCATTTTAGAGAACTTCCATCCCAGGCATTGTGACTGTCCTATTGTACCAGTAGAACAGTTTGTTTACCACAGCAAACAAGCAATGTATCACTTTCTGTGGTTTCCGTGGGGAAACAATAAGTTATTAATTTAGCCTATTAAATTACAAAACAGTGGTATTCAAACGGCGGCGATGTCAATATCAACTAGATATTTAAATATTAGAGTAGGGCCTTCAGTTTGATCTAACTATTCGGAAACATGAGTGTAAAAATTGTTCCGTCAGGTCCGATTAAGTTTAGCCCTTCTCGTCCTTATCTAGTTTGTCGTTTATATTCATACCATGTTTGCAACACTAATACGGAATTGGCATTTTATCTCGTGAGATTGCTTTTAACCCTTTACCCAACGCGGACGATTTCAAAATTTATTACTTTAAATATTTTTTTTTTTTAATTTTCAACAAAACCATATCATGTGACCCCTCTTTGGAACGAGCTCGTCGAGCTCGTTCCAAGGAGGGGCGACATGATATGGTTTTGTTGAATTTTTTCGAAAAATATTTTTTCAGCTGCTGAATTTGCATATTACGTGGGCGGATGCGGGCGATTCGTTGGGTAAAGGGTTAAATTCTGGCATTTTTCGAGTGCTTTATGCAATGAGTTGAACATTAACACAACTCGGACGCGAAGTTTGCATTTCATATGAATTTATGTCAAAGGTCCCTTAGCATCTACGGGTATATGACCCAAACAGTTAAATTTAGCCAATCATTTACATCTACATGCTGCTCAAATCCGAGAACCTCAACCACAAGCATTGGGGACAGGGTTCTAATTTACCCCCAAAATTACATTGTTGTTTTAAGGGAACGTCCAACCTAACTTTGGTCATATTTCAGGTAACTTTCTTCCAAGTCTAAAAAAGGCCCAAAAATGAATAACCCCAATAAATTATATACAAAAATGCTTGTAATGAACATGTGGAAACTGGAATTTGGCATGGAACTGCTGCCATGTGTAGATATCACTGCCTGAAAGTCTGCTATGGTATAAGTAAGAACATTTTTTTTTACAATAAAATACCTCAAAATAAAATAACAGCTGTATTCTATAAACATTGAAGTACACACTCTAAGAAATCTTTTCGTAATTCTTGAAAGTAATAAAAATTGAGACCAAATGTTATAAGTGGAGTGCTCACTGATTGAAGGCAGACATTTTCTTTTGTTTATGTTTTGATTTGGGGAGTTCAACAAAGGTCAACTTGAAGGAGTCCACCAGAAGTATGGAAGGACAAGAGTGTCTCCCAATATAAAGATACATGTGCCACTATGGTGGTTTGGAAAGGAACTATGATATTCTCCAATGTAGAATGAACTGCAAAGTCATACATTGTAGTTGAATAAATATATTTACAAACCCCTTGCACTGTAACCCCTTTTATCCCATGCATCAATTTGATTGTGATTAAATTGTAAAATTTGTCTGGTTTATCAATAAGTAACATAGCTTTGTTTACTCTTGGATACCAATACACTCATGATATCTGTTGAAGTAATAAGAGTAACCTGTCACTGCAATAAACCATCTAATGTACGTAAAAGTGCATTGTTATTCAAAACACATCAAATCAACCCTGCATAACCATGATTGCATGTACTTTTCCAAAAGAGGCTTATTGAGATCAGGGGCGGGGGGCACATCCAGTAGGTCTCCCATTCATAAGTTCAAATTTTTTCAAGAAAGCAGTACGCAAAGAAACCCCCAAAAGGTGACAAATGAGGGGGGGGGGGTCCTCCCTCTCTTGTATGCCTACCTCCGCTTTTTATCAGAGTTTAACTCTTTTTTTCTTTTGAAGATCCTAGCGACACACATGTTCCAAACATTATCAGATAGGTAACCCTCCAAATAAGAATTTTGAAAACTCTGCCATAATCAACAAGTTGAGTTCCAGAAGCCTCTCTAACAGGTCCGATAAAAGTGTCAGATTGGTGGCTTTACAGAATATTCATTAGCTTGTTGCTTGATAAATAATGGGAACAAAATTTTCACACAAAAATAGTTTGTTGCAATTAATTCGAGGGTGTCGGCAGGCACTTTCGAACACATTGTAACAAATCAACTAGTTATAAACAAAATTTTCTAACTCGAAAGAGTGAAAAAGGACCATAGCTCTGGAAAAAAATGTGTGGAAGAAACACATGCTACAACAGCTACACATGCATCGTTTCCCCATGATGCTCGATCACAACACTAAATATCATTCAAATTGAAGTAGCAGTGGTTGAGATACAAGTCCGGGGTATAATAATCACAACACACCCACCTTATCAATTCATAATTTCAGTAAAATAAACAGAATTATCAATTTGAATTAATTTATAGATGATGGGAAATATTTAGCTTCTTTCGCCTTCTAATATTTGATACCACAAACATTTGCAGGCAGTATGATGCTGACAAACGAAAGTGAACGCACGTGGTCTGGTGTGTCAGGTTAAAAAGTAACTCGGCACGGATAATTTAGAAATTGCGAATATTTCGTGTATTTCATTTGTTTAAATGCCAACTGCGTCTAATTTTGACCGTGGATTCGTTAATTCGTTTGGGTTTTGACCATCACTGTCACGCTGACCGCTGTTATGCTTATTATATAGTTTCTGGTAAACGAGATTTGTCACATTTGTCAGTCTAAAACGGTGACAAAAGACACTGATAGACGCTTGTGTTGGTCGAGTTGATTGCAAGAAAAAACTAAATTCACAGCATCGTCAAATCGCACCTTATTTAACCCCCTGCACACTGGTGTCAAAATATCCAGATTACAAGTAGCCATTTTTCCCATAATGCAACTGGGAATTTAACCAATTCAGTCAAACAAGATTGAATTGGTTAAATTTCTAGTTGCATTATGGGAAAAAATTGCACCCTGAACTTTAAATATATCGACATCAGCGTGCAAAGGGTTAAAAGCGCGAATGTATCATTTTCAACCCATCTTCAATCGGTCCTTTGCGGACATCAACACAGTCGCGGCAAAGATCCATGGTTACTGGGAAGTAAATAACTTCACAACATCGGCGGAAATCAACACGCTCAATATAGTTCCAGGTCACTTGGAATATATTTCGTGAAAAAGTGATTTCTGAAGCATTCAGCTTAATTTTTTATGAATATTACCTTATTTTATGTGTATCGTCCCGATTTTAAACATTCGGTTATTTTTTACAAGTGGTTCATGTTTTTTTAGTGCGCAATAATTCAGATTTTTTGTCAACAAAATAGTTCCGACGGCCTGTAAACACTGGATGTCACTGGAGGGAATTTCAAACTAAATTTTGCAGTTAGGACATTAACAGCTCAAGTATTTGCTGTAACCTGTTTGCAAACCCGCTCATACATTGTCTCGAACAAATAAAGGGCGTGGACACGTCCTTTCATTCTTACGATCGCCCAAAATGAGTATTCTTGCAAGAACCACATTGTAATCACATGACCGGAATAAACAGCATTGAAACATGGCCACATCGGGAACATCCGAAATTTGTGTTGGTTGTATTGCATTCCAACATCAAAACACACTAAAGTGTGGGTCATAAAAATCCTTTCTCCGAGTCTGTAGTATGTTATTACATTGAGGACAAGGCTTTTAATTACCGATCATTTTGTGGTTTTACGGGTTTGTTACTTATGCCATTGGCAAATTAATGTTCTTCAAAATCATAACATTCACTTTTTTCCGAAAAAAAATTATATATGTCTTTTCTGTGCACTTTACTCATTATTTTGATATACAACTTGCCTTTCCTTACTTCTCTTATCTATTTCTGGGGCATTGGGAAAATGTCAACAAATTGACCAAAGTTAGCTTGGGTGACCCCCTAAATTGTATTCCTTATTACACTTACTAAAGTAACACAAGTGCCATGTCGTCTAATTCCCCCAAAGAAAATGAGCAATTTTGAAGGTTCTCCCATTACAAATATCTCAAAGCATGAAAAAGTCAAAATGACAAACCAGAATGAACCGGACTGCACGGGGGGCAAAATTGCTTGGTTAACTTAACCTTGTGTCCTTAATTACTCATGTATATTTTTGTCGGTTGGGAAATATTTTGATTTCAAATTTTAATTTCTTCACAACTTACCAAAGTAACAAGTGCCGAATGAACAATAAGAATACCATATACCAGATGACAGTGGACTATTGTATAATATAACGTTTTTATAGCTTCGTGTGGTAATATCTTTTTTACTTTGTTTAGTGTGTAATTTGCCCATCTTATTTTAGAGCTATTTCTAGAGATATCGGCTTGGTAAGGTAAGTTTTCGTCAATGTTTATTCCCAGAAATTTCAAAGTTTGTTCCTCCTCATGGGTACCTACAGTTAAAACTAGAAGTCCTGTCACGAACTGTGCGCTTACCTAGGCTTAACTGTGCGTATGAATTGCGCGCAATTGCCATATCGATTGGCATCCAAAGCATGGCAGGTTCTCCTGGTTACTCATAGCAAACACAGGCAATGTTTCTGCCAATGGACCTCCGGGTTACCCGGAGGTCCATTGGCTGAAACATTGCTTGTGCACAGGCCATGTGTACAGAATTTGATAGCCTTACTGTGGTCATAACGAGTAGATTGACGCGCAGATCGGCGTGCTATTTGTGCGCATTTCATTACAGGACTTCTAGTTTTAACTGTACTCTATCGATTTTGTTACCGTTTATAAAATTTTCAGGCATTTCGGTATTCCCATTAGGCGTTCAAGTTATCAACATACTTTGTTTTATTCGCATTTACGACTAACTGGTTGGCGGAACACCACTCACTTTGTTGAGTTCATTGGTGCGTGTCGCCAGAAACTCGACGTTCAAGGACGATTCGAACGTAGACGTATCATCAGTAAATGAAAGCTTTTAGATCACAGAGATAAGAGGAAAAGGTGGCAGGATTTTTCCATTAAGTTGTATTCATGAGGTCACTAATAGATACTGAGTTGGTGTATTCCCATGAAGTAGCCAGGGTCCTACCTTCAATAGCAGTAATATTGTTTGAAATTCTATCCGTTGGAGTAAGACGTTCGTAAGACTGAATCCAGGCAGCGAGATATCGAGTGTGGAGAGGTATCCTCTCTTCCAGGAGCATGAGAAAAGCAAAATCTCTTTCTACCTTAAATGAATTTAGTTCGGTCCGCATTGGTCCTAAGAGCTCTAAATGAACAGAAAATAGGTCTACTTCGGGACTGATGTTCTGGAGGGAAAGCCCTAATACGAATGATTAAAGGGGCTCTATAAGGGATTCTTTGCTAATAAAGTAGCATTAGTGGTAAAGGTTATTGTGTTTCCTTTGCTGCGATAGTATTTTGGATCAATAGACAGCTTGAAGGTCACGCACTCGTCCAGCAGAGACAAACAGGAAAATAGTCCTGTGAGTCATGCGTTACATATTGAAATCAACTCGAGGATCGTAAGGAGCCCCCCCCCCCCCCCCCCCCCATACCCTCCAGGCGGCAAGTTCCATTTAGATTTAATTCAGAGAGTTTTAGACGCTTTCAAGGTGAAATATTTCATAAGATTACCCAAAACCGATCAGAGCCATTATGCGAGTCTCTGGCAAACAATTTAATTATATTAGACTGGAGCCCTTTAGAGTAAATTAAAAAAAAAACAGCCAGTGGAGCGTTGGGCTGAAGTGTGAAACTAGCGTCATTACTTTGACACCACTGAGTGAAAACATCTGACTTAGCCTTGTAATCTATGCCAGTGGAGAGTCTTCTGAGTGCGGCACTCCACGCCTCTTGAAAAACCTTTCCTCGTGACAGGACCTGATAAAAGAAAGCTTTAAGGAGTAATTGACTCACGTTGATCGGAAATCTCCGAGGCAGACCTTGGTGGAGAAACTGTTCGCGAAGAGGCAACTGAATGGCAACTTCTGAAAGAGGCCCGATTTGATTGATCCAAATCTTCTGCAGTGAGAGGAACAATCAGGATGAAACTACATTGTGAGTCCTGAATTTTGTTGGGATATTGAGAACGCACTGGGTGCTTGGTGTCGGTGGTAAGGCATAGCCGTCTATCCCATTCCAGTCGGGGGAAAGGATCTGGACAAGGAGAAACGAGCGTGTGTAGACGATTATTCGTCTTTGTCACAAACGGGTCTATGCGTGAAGTTCCCCACTTGAGACAAGGAGACCTGAATACTTCCCTTTCAACGTCCATCCGGGCGTAAGAATGTTTCCCTCGCGAGATAAAGCGTCTGACAATACATTCCGGCTATCTGGTATGTGTATGAATAGCGTTTGAATGTCCTGTTGAGCTACCAGAAGCAAATCACTCGCCAGATTGCACATCGGAATGGAGTACGCGACGCCTGACGAATTGTAGTACGGAATTAAAATCGAGTGGTTCGACAGGCGGGAACCATCGCCTAACAGACAGAAGGATCACTAACTCCTGGTTGATATGCAGTCTTGCTTGCTCGTCTGACCAGCAGCCAAGAACCTGAGAATTTAGAGGATTCAGCGTTTCACCCTCGTAGATCGCTTACGTCTGTAGAATCCGATCCGGGTTTGCAGAGTTCAGGGGAATTCCCTTAGCCACCAGACGTTTTGCAACAATTAACTCGGACAGCGAATCGACTCGTTTAGGTTAGTGGACATTTAATAACTTGTTTTCCTTCGGTTTATGCGACATAAACTGAAAATTTTCAGCTCAAGCTTCATAACTCGCGTAGCGAGTTATGATTAAGCTTGTGCTGAAAATTTTCGGTTTATATCGCATAAACCGAAGGAAAACAGTTATTTCTTATAATTTAATCCGGCTGTAATATTAAAATATAAAAACTATGTGTACGTGAACGAAAAACTTAATTTTCGCAAAAGACAACAGTCAAACCCAGGAAAGTGTGCCACAAACAGGTCACGTCAATCATTGTCAAATTGTTTGTTGTTTTGATTTTCGATCGCAGACGACATATTTAGCAAGTGACGTAACAATGATTAAAAACATTTTTAAGTTCCCCCAAAATCATGTTTGGATGTATGATCTTTTATTTGTCTCCCATTTCGGTATATTTTATTAAATTCAATTGTTCCCGAGAAATTATTATATTCTCGCTGACTGGAGGCGATGAAAAATCGATCATTGATCTTTGTTTACAAGCTTGTTATCCATCAATCAGTCTGCCGTCACGCCCTCACGGTGACAATCTGATTGAGTGGGCGGGGCTTCCAGAGTCTTCAAAGTTGGATCGGATGTACGAACGTGTAGACATTCCAAATCATTACATGATTTGGTTTATACGATATTGACTTTCACGCTGCATGCTTTCAACCAGTGAAACGCAGAGGCGGGGCAAATGATCAAATTATTTCTAATGAGGATGCGTTCGGTCTCCATCTCAGAAGCAGGTGGAAATTAAAAGGATTGGTGTGTGAAAACTGCCCAGGCGAATGAGCTCAGCCATGGATACGCAAAGATTGACGAATCGTAAGAATTCTCTGACAAACTTGAATCGCCTTTGAGAAGGGGATTGCGAAAGAGTTGAGGATCCTGGTTTTCGTGGAAATTTTGGTGAGTGATAAATTCCATGCCCAGGTGAGTAAACATTTAAGCTGGAATTAAGTCAGACGTCTCAATTAGGTGGCATACTCACCGACTGAAGCTGCAACATGAGACGAAAATCGTTCTCCAGAAGAGTAGAGTTCGACATGTCTCCGTGGAACATCGTCTAGAAACACCTCAGAAGTCACTGACGAATGCGCCTGGTGATATGACATCACTGAATTCATTAGATGGGTGAAACTTCAATGAGCTAAGTTTAGACCGAAAGGCATTATTTATTTATTGGTGCTTAACGCCACATTAGCAGCTAGGGCTATAACGTGGCGAGAAAACAGAGGTATATAAAAAGTCATTATCAAATTAAAAATTTAATGAAATAAAAATAACCAGAAGACATTTCAAAGACAAAAATGATTAGAAAAGCAATGAGTAATGAGATAAGAAAATACATTATAAATCAACCTGAGGAACTGAGACTTGATGATTCGAGATTAAAAGGATAAAAAATTTAAAATTTTGTAAAAAGGTTGATTACTTTTAGAAATGACAATTTTGTGTGGGCTCGTATTATAAAATAGATCTCTAAGGGATCCAGCTGTGAAGTACTGCCCTCTAACAAGATTAAAATCAGTGCAATGTAAAGAATGTGTTCCACTGACAACACCTGCTGACATGGAACACACTCTGGTCGCAAATTACCCTCTAACAGAAAGGAATGTGTTAGTCTTGTATGACCAATGTGACATCGTGTCAGAATAACATGATCTTTTCTACAAAGGTTACTAGATGGGTAGTGATCAGAAACAGTTGGTCGGAAGCGATGAAGCTTGTTATTAGTTGCCCCATCCCATTCCGCCTGCCACATAGATCGGATGTAGTTACTAATATGTGGTTTGAAATCACTGAAAGGGATGTTAAAATCCGTGAGAGGCTTGGCTAAAGCCTGTTTTGCTGCACTGTCTGCTTTGGTGTTACCAGTGATACCTACATGTCCGGGTAACCAGCAAAACACGGTATCATATTGGTCAGACATGAGAGTTAACTTCTCACGAAGTTCCAAAATGAGAGGGTTCTTCAACTTGGGGTTGAGTAAAGCATGTAAAGAGGAAAGAGAGTCGGAAAAAATAATCGACTTTCTTTCCTGTGCATTCTCGATGTGCTCAAGTGCGAGTTGAATAGCTTTAACTTCAGCTGTGAAAATAGAACTCTGATTCGGTATTCTGATTGAGGTGATATGATCACCAGTAACAGCAGCTGATGATACTTTGTCACCATCCTTAGATCCATCTGTATAGATCCTTGTATATGCACTATACCTGGACTTTATTTCGGCATATTTTTGTTTAAACTGCAAGGAATTTGTATCGGATTTTTTGGTAGAAGCAAGGTCCAAAATAACTAGGCTTTTTAAGATGCCAAGGAGGAATATGTGTTTTACGATTTTCTTTTATTGTATGTGGTTCAATTTTGGTGCACTCCATGTGGGGTTTAATTCTAATTCCCAATGGAGGAATATGTTTCTGGTGGCGGTTAAAGAAATCAACATTTTGAGGGTCTGTAACACAATTATAAGCAGGATTTAAAGGATTGGCCAAAAGTTTAGACACATATTGGAGAGGCTAAATTGCTTTAATTCTGCGCTTCTCGAGAGAAGGCTCCTCTGCTTCAACAAGCATCGAGTCTATAGGGGATGTTCGAAAAGCCCCTAGACTAATTCTAATACCACTATTGTGAATAGCATCAAGTGGTTTTAGGTATGACTTCCTTGCAGAACCGTAAACTATAGAACCATAATCTAATTTTGATCGAATAAGTGATCTATACAGATGGAGCAAAGTTTTTTGGTCAGCACCCCAATCAGTGCTACCAACAATCTTCAGTAGGTTCAGAGCTCTTACATTTAACTTTTAGTTGTTTTATGTGGGAAGTGAAATTCAGTTTGCTGGCAAACAACAAACCTAAGAATTTCACTTCCTTAACAACTTTAATAGGACTCCCATCAATTTTTAACTCCGGATCAAGGTGATGTTTCCGAAGCTTACAAAAATGAACACAATTTGTTTTTATCTTTGAAAATTTGAAACCGTTTTCTATGGCCCATTTTTGAATTTTGTTTAAGCACAGCTGAAGTTTGCGCTCTGTAGCATTCATTTTCTTGCTGCTGTAGCACATTAAAAAATCATCTACATTATTTATTTTATTTTATTGGTGTTTAAGGTCACATATTTCTGCACAATGGCTAATCATGACCACCATCCACATACAACGAAGAATCTACCCTATTTTCAATTGTCTCGATGATGCTATTAATTTTCACCGAAAAAAGGGTGACAGATAAGATACTACCCTGAGGAACCCCCAATTCCTGTTCGTGCGGATCGGATAACGTTGATCCAACACGAACCCGAAACTGGCGGTCCTTTAAAAAAATTTCAATAAAAAGAGGCATACGCCCACTCAACCCCATGTTAAAAAGATCTTTTAAAATCCCATATGTCCACGTTGTGTCATATGCCTTTTCCAGGTCAAAGAAAATTGCGACCACATGTTCTTTTCTGGCAAAGGCATTTCTTATGAACGTTTCTAGTCTAATCAAATGATCCACAGTACTTCTCTGGTTTCTGAAACACACTGAACATTCGTAAGATTGTTCGATTCCAGAAACCAGACAAGCCGATCATTTATCCTGTCCATGGTTTTACACAGACAACTTGTTAAAGCAATAGGCCTGTAATTACTTAGGTTGCTGTGATCTTTATCAGGCTTTGGAATGGGAATAACTGTAGCATTTCGCCAGGAAGGTGGAAACTGGCCAGTCACCCAAAATTCATTAAAAATTTACAATATAAGTTCCAGTGAGGAATGTGGTAAATGTTTTAAAATTTTGTAGTGTATTTCATCGGGACCAGTGGCAGTATCCTTTGCTCTATGCAAAGAGTTATTTAACTCTTCCATAGAGAAAGGTTCATTATAATCTTCTAAATTGTTGGAGGTAAATTTGAGCTTTTGTTTTTCTTGCTGTTTTTTAATTTTGACAAACTCAGGGTTACAATTTTCCGACGACGAATGTTTCGAAAATGTGGAGGCCAATGTGTTTGAAATTTCTTTTTTTGGTGTAATTAGGGCGTTGTTTTCCTTCAAGTCTTGTACAGTTGATTTTGTTTCTTTTCCCTTAATCTTTTTAATCATTTTCCAAATCTTAGTGATGGGTGTGTTCTGGTTAATCTTAGAAACATAAGTTTTCCAAGAACTTTTCTTTTTTTGTTTGATAAGCCGTCGTGTTTTTGCCCGATTTATACGAAGTTTATAAAGATTATTTGTGGTTGGTGATTTATTGAATTCCGGTTCAATTTTTTACGTTCCTTTATAGCCTGTTTACATTCATTATCAAACCATGGTTTGGTGAAACGTTTTGGATTTGCCGAGGTTTTTGGAATGACTGTTTGCAATGTCAAGCAGCTCGTATGTAAAATGTCCTATTTGGTCAGCACTGTCTTGAAAGTTCTCCCGTGTGAGGCGTTCAGAACAAAGCGATGAGAAAGTGTCCCAATCGGCTTTTTTAAAGTTCCACAGGGGCACCCTCCCATCGTCCGCCGGAACTACACTCTCCAGCACAATCGGAAAGTGGTCACTCCCGTACAAGTCATATTCTACCCTCCAAGAAAAATCAAGGAAGATAGAAGGGCATGGAATTGAAAGATCAATTGATGTATACGAACCAGATGCAGGGAGCAGATAAGTGTCTGAACCATCATTAAACAAACACAAATCATGTTTTGTAATGAATTCTTCTACAGTTTTACCTTTTACATCTTCTTGACTGCAGGAATTACCCCAAATAGGGCTATGCGCGTTAAAATCACCCAACAAAATGTACGGAGTTGGGAGTTGTTGGACTAGTAACTCAAGATCATTCAGTTGTAGCATTTTACTCGGTGAAACGTAAATAGAACATAAGGTGATTGTCTAGTCTAAGGTTAGGCGTACCGCTACAGCCTGTAAATTTGATTGCAAAGATACAGGACTGAATGTCGTTTCTAACCAAGACGGACGTTCCACGAATATGAAGATCAGTTTCATCTGCCCAGGCATTATACGATGTATAACGCTTAAAAGCTGAATGATCCAGAGTTTCAGGTTTCTTTAAAAGAGTTTCCTGCAGGCAAAAATCTGCAGGTTTATATTTTTGGCTTAGAAGACCAAGTTCAATAAAATTAGCTCTAAAACCTCGACAATTTCACTGTATTATATTATTTTTCTGTGTGTTATCCATATTTGGTTGGAGATTGGGATGGTGGACGTATGGGCGATATAGCCCCAGTTTGTTTCTTCGGTGAGTTTTTCCTTGGGGACTTATTGTGAGAGGGTTTCGAGCGTAAGAGCTCGAACGTCTCATCAATACATTCACCGACCTCCATCTCTTCGAGGCCTTCAAACCTGTTGCGGGTCACAGGGTCTTCAAGAGCCTTAGGTGTTCACTCTGAGAACTGTTTTTGTTTTTCAATTTTATTTTTGTTTCTTTCTAGCTTTCTTCTGATTCTGACTTAGATTTTGTGATTCCGGTTTAGATTTTGGTTTAGTTTGGTCATTTTTTTGTTCAGATTTTGTTTCCTTTACTTTGTCTTCTGGGTTAATTTTTTCCTGTTTTTTCTGCAGATTTGTTTTTGATTTTTCCCTGTGCTGTTGTTGTTTGAGTAGCTGATGGTGTCTGTGTTGATTTAGGTTCTACTTTGAATGTTGTATTGTAAAGGCCTGTAATAAAGATGGAATGGCGCTATTGCTGAGCCATGTCCACGGTGTCTGACATTCGACCGATCGTGTTGGTAATTTTTTTTTAATGTTGTGGCATATGAAGGAGTTGATATACTCATGCCAGGCATGGATGACACAATGTCTTTGGCTTCTTTGAAACTAATTTGTTTTTCGCATTTGATTTTTTGTATTGTCTTTTTTTCCAGACAGGGCAATCCTTCGAAGAAGACATGATTGCCCTGACAATTAATACATTTATATGTTGTAGTTTCACATTGTCCTTCGTGTTTGTTACTGCATTTGTGGCAGGTCTGCTTGCCTCGACAAGTATTCTGCCCATGATCAAACTTTTGGCACCTGAAACATCGAAGTGGATTTGGAATGTACAGATCCACTCTGACGTTCAAGTAGACAATTTTAATATTTTTTGGAGGTCTGGTGCCATCGAAGGTACATATGTAGGTGTTTGTTTTGATCAATTTACCCTCCTTCTTGATTTCAATACGTTTCACTGCTGTTATTCCTTGAGGTTTGAGTTCAAATGCAATATCTTGTTCATTCATATCTGCTAATTCTGGAGTCCTTATGACACCTTTGCTGGAATTTAGAATTTTGTGAAAATTGGCCTTAATATTAAAATCAACAATTTTGGTTGTGTGCATGAGATTGTGTACCTGAGCTTGCTTTGTGCATTGTATTAATAAATCTCCAGATTTTAGTTTTTTAATTTCCTTGACAGTTCCCGCAATACCCTTGATAGCTTTTTCAAGGGCAAAGGGGTTTATTGTGCTTAATTTCCTAGTTTCGTCTGTAGAATGTAAAATGATAAATTTTGGAAGGTTATCTTCTTGTGGTATTTAGGATGCAATTAAATCATCGTCAGAGTCAGAGTCTTTAAGGTCAGTGACAGTAAAAGGTCGTTTGGGTTTTGTAGGTTGATTTGCCATGTTGAATGTAATAAGTTGTTCACTGCCCCGGCTCCCACCCACCACGGAGTCCAACAAGGGGTAGGGTTACTGCCATGCAGTGAACCCACCGGGTTGCCGGTATTCCCACATACCTGGTATGGAGCAGTATACTCAGCCAGTGTTGATACCGAAGTATGCCACTGGCTGATTGACCCGTGTGTGGAAGTGCCAGGTCTTCAGATGGCGATCATCCAACCGATCACTTTACAAAGCATTAAAATAATTGGCACAAAACTGAAACAGACAGTGCAGCAAAATTTAATTGTTGAAAATAGGAATGTTGTAAAGCAGTATACAATGGCAATTATGGTGTGATTAAAAGTGACTGGTTGAATGACCACCAAATGCCCCCCGACGCGACACCCAGTTATTGTGGGGTGGGGGCTCCCGATTGGCCAGAACGGGCCATCCGACCACCCTTCTACTCCCGAAACTGGGGCCGAAGCAGTGTCTTGGACATTATCTGCAAAAATGGAGACCAGGGCCAAACAGAGTTTACGACCTGATCCCCATCCTTGGAGACTGCCCTAACCGGGGCCCGAATCCTCAACTGCCAGGATTCCTTCTTCCGGGGCCTTCGGAATGCACCTCACGGGAGACCTGCAAGATGGAATTAGCAGGATTGATCATTTTGGTCCGGGGCTGCGTATTTTTATATTTCACAGCAAATCAGCTCAGTTGAGCAAATCTGCTAATTAAAAAACCAGCAAACCTGCCCAATTGAGCAGGCCGTCCTCTATCCGCCACCTGAGGACCCGCCTAGTAGGGGATGGTCAAACCCCCCTAGGTGGAAAGGCATTGCTTTGAATTGATAAGCAATATACCCTGGAACAAGAACCAAAGATACTTGCGTGATTGAGGTGGTGTCGGAATGTGAAAGCAAGCTGGCTTGAGGTCTTCTGGCCGGAAAATCGTTCTCGTGAATATTTCTCCTTACAGATCTGAACTTTCCATACTGAATTTAGGAGCTCTGATAGAAAGGATTTTGAATAGCTCAGAACTATGATGGGTGCGAGTTGGCCATTTCTCTTCGGAACAATCAAGACAGTCTGTTGTAAAACCCTGGCGTCTCTTGATTGTGAACCTCGATTGCTTCCTTGTCTAGTAATGTTGCTATCTTGGAATCTAGGAGTAACGCACTCTAGGTCTGACGGGTCACTAGTAGGAATCTGATTGCGCATTATAGAAGAGGCCTCTGTAAAAGAACTGAAGAGCCCGAACTGTATTAACCCTTTACCTAACATGAAAAGCAGACGACACTTGCAAACAAAATTCTTGAATAACTATTTCATCTTGTGTCTCAAAAACATAGGTCATGACACCTCATTTTAACGATCTCGACGAGCTCGTTCCAACGAGAGGTCATAACTGGATTTTTTTTTAAAAAAAAATTAAAAATGGAAATTGACGATTTATGAGAATAGCGCCGACCGGTTTGGGCCATTACGTTGGGTAAAGGATTAACTAAAGAATCAAAGAGTGATGTGATTGACCACAGAGGAAGAAAATTCGTAATCCGCCCCCTCACTAGAAGCGATTCTGTGTCGAAGCATATTGGAGGAAAAAACCTCTACCTCCGTGTCTAGCTTTGCCTCTTGGTTTACGGAAGCGGGTCTAACCTTGAGAGGTAGCTGGAGACTTAGGGTTGCGGATCTACGAGATGCGGTGAGACGTCGTGATCTTATTTATTGGAGTTTAACGACATTTTCTACAGCCTTGGTCACATCGTGTCGGACAGTTTTACGGGTGGAGGAAGCCGGAGTACCCGGAGAGAACCACCCACAGAGCAACGGCGAGCAACTGTCAGGCTCCCCAACGTACTAACTCCACAAAAACAGGGTTAGTATTGGTTGAAGACAAGTGCACCATCGACAGGCAGAACGCCTCAGCACACAGCGTCACTGTGCCCCTACGTGGGCAGTTGGGATTAACCCTTTACCTAACATGAAAAGCAGACGACACTTGCAAACAAAATTCTTGAATAACTAATTTTTTTTTCATTTTTTGTCTCAAAAACATAGGTTATGACCCCTCATTGGAACGAGCTCAACGAGCTCGTTCCAAAGAGGGGTCATAACCTATGTTTTTGAGACAAAAAATGAAAATATAATGAAAATTAATTGGCGATTTTTGAGAATAGCGCTAGCCGGTTTTGGCCGTCACGTTGGGTAAAGGGTTAAGTGTCTTGCTATAGGACACAACGCGGTTGCCGTAGGTGGGATTCGAACAGGGAACATCTTGGGTTGCAGCCTGTGTCTCTACATACTGAGCCACCGCGCCAACATGAAATGTTTGGAAATGGAGGCTGAACGTATTTTTTCTTTCTTTTTTTTTTTTTTGAGAGATGAATTTGTCTTGAGAATGGCATCTCCACGTCGGAATTCAAGATTAGCTACGTTAACCGTTTTATTAACGGCATTCAGAATACAACAAAGTGATCTGAACGGAGCAGCAGAATGACCAACGTCTTCAAACTCAGACACCAACGGCTAAGGCCGAAACAAAATGACCCGATAAAGACAGGATTTGGATGAGCTCCAGATAGACACGCGTTAACATTTCTCAAAATGGTAATGGAATGTTAATTGTCCCAGGCAAGTGAAGCTCGCGTGCTGCCGGGTCTTCATCGAGAGTCAGGAGAGAAGAGGACAAAAACACACCAGAGTTTATCCTAAGCCTTTCAAAAGGCAGAGTGGTATCTGTCTTGCTGAAAAAAGTTAATTTTCGCGCTTTTGACGGCAACATTTTATAGACGTAAAAGCATCACCCACCAGAAAAGACTGCCAAAGTCTAACAAGGGAGGAAAACTAAGTTGGTAGCAGCGGCTCTCCTCAATGGTAGAGAGATGATGAGATGAAGGTGGTAAATACTCTGGCTGTACCTCAGGCACACTCAAATGAAATCTGGAGATTAAGAATGAGAGAAATCTGAATTATGAATTGCGCCAAAATTCTCATCAGCAAAACTCATCATCTATCTTCGTCAGTGGTGTAGTAGAGTTGGCCGTGACTGGAGGAATAACCTATGGAGCTGGACGAATGACTGTCGGAAGAATGTGTTCCGTTTGTGTACTTGAGCTTGAGTGGTCAGAAGAACGTTTGTGAGGACGAAAGCTTTCCGTAAAAGTGGGGAATGCTTGTGCCAACTGTCCGTGTGCTTCGTCGTGTCGAGATGCGCAGGGGCTATGGGCGATCGGAATGCTACGGATCGAGGTTGCTAAGGAGGGACTCCTATCAGAATGTAAATCCCGTAACGGACCATCAGATCTATGAAACTCTGGATGAGATCTGTACTGCATTTCAATTCTCAAAAAACAGACGCTCCGGGGGCTCTCTACAGTCGTTATAATAGACATTGTCGTCTGCATATTACTGATCGTGAACTGCCGGTCGAGTAGTGGTAGCACTGAAGTCGAGTGCTCTGAAAGGTCTGGAAAGCAAAATGACTGCTTGCTGTAACCAGTTAGCTAGCAGTAATAACGCACCCGAGTGTGTTAGCGTTAGAGTGGAATGCATTATTACTGGGTACGGTCTTAGACGGTGCTAACATTGTTCTAGGAAAATTTACCCGTTTGTCCTGAGCTATACGAAATAACGTTCCAGGACCAGGGGTGGCGCCAGGGATTTCTCAAAATGGTAAAGGAATGTTAATTGTCCCAGGCAGGGGGCCGACCTCTCCGACAGGGGGGCTATAACATTTGACCTTCCAAACGGAGAAAAATGAGTGAAAATTGTTAAATTGGAGAACCAAAATAGAAGCAAATTGAGTATGTTTGTTGATTATTTAACCTTTTACCTAACCTGAAAAGCAGACGACACTTGCAAAAATAATTCTTGAATAACTTTTTTTTTTCATTGTTTGTCTCAAAAACATAGGTTATGACCCCTCGTTGGAACGAGCTCGACGAGCTCGTTCCAACGAGGGGTCAAAACCTATGTTTTTGAGACAAAAAATGAAAATAATGAAAATTAATTGGCGATTTTTGAGAATAGCGATGGCCGGTTTTGGCAGTTACCTTAGGTAAAGGGTTAAAGTAAACATAATAAGATCGGGAAATATTTCATCTATAAAGCCAGTTTGACGAATGACATTAAGGAATTTCGTGATAATCACTATTCTCTATCAAAGTTCCAGTGCTGCACGGGTTCGAGACTGACAAGACGAGATATCTACGTTCGATTGTCGGAAATTTCTCGTGAAGTCGGGTCTACGAGACTCTCCGACGAACTGACTAAAAATCTCCGACGGGGGGGGGGGGGGAGGGGCCCTGAACCTCTCCGACGGGGGGGGGGGAGGCTGCACCCCCTGGCCCCCTCCCCCTGGCACCACCACTGACCCGGACGCACTGGCGTTAGAGTAGGATACATTATCCAAATCAACGTTTCCAGACTGTAGCTCACATTTATAGTCCGTAGATAATCAGCTGCAGTCCGAGAAACAAGTTTCTTGATCTGAAACGATGTAAGTTTGGTTGTTAACAGTTTGGTGACGAGTCGCGGGGAGGGGGTGACTCTGGAAAGCCCTAGAAGCCTTCTTAGTGTTAGATTTAACGAACTTGAGTTGACCACGTGTTCTTGGGACAGATGTCGCAAACGGCGTATTGTTAATTTGGACGGCACAAGGCAGTCAACGTGGTTGTCATCAATATGCTTTGAAAGATAGCATGTCGCACTAAACGACACTAAGCATTTTTTCGTTCTGAAAAGAACAATGATGAGATAAATAAGTACAATCGCTGATAATATGACGTGACACTGAGTAAACACAACACGAAATATATATAGGATATGGAATGAGGGTTTTTCTCATATAATATTTATGAAATGAGTCCAAGAATTTTCTATTTATCATATGACACACACACGCACAAATTAGCCACTTAGTATGACTTTGTAACCCATCACCTTGAGGTGCAGACGGCACTTGGAAAAAACATCCTATAACTAAAAATTCATTTTTTGCTTCCAAAACATAGGTTATGACCCCTCATTGGAACGAGCTCGTTCCAACGAGGAGTCATAACCTATGTTTTGGAAGCAAAAAGTGAAAATAAAAAAAAAAATGAATGGCGTTTTTCTTGTAGGTAAAAGATTAATACAATATAACCCACCCTAAGTAGGACAGATAACGTAAATTCTCCCTACTGAAATTATGCAAATGTCATCCAGTTGTATTTTGTTTAGCCAATCAAATTGTCGAGTTTTGAAATTGACCAATGAAAGCTCCCAACTCTAATTATGCAAATTAAGAAAATGTGGCCCAGTTTTATTTTTTCAGCCAATCAAACTGTCTCGTTTTGAAAATGACCAATGAAATTGATGGAAGGCTTTATTTATCACTGATTAATATGAAAACAAAATGTTAAAAAGTTTATAGTAATTTATATATTTTTTATACTTACCAATGACCCAGACTTAGCTGGTGCTAACTCATATTCTAGTGCCAAACACAAATTTTGCCCCCCCCCCCCCCCCCCCCCCCCCAATCAAGGAAGTCCGTAATTGGAGACAAATCCTCATTCTTACAACCAGTGCCTGTTAAGTGTTATGTAACCAGCGGGGAGGTACGAGTTCCCAACTCATGGGAGGGCCATCCCCGTCTGGGTCATTGGCAAGTATAAAAAATATATAAATTACTATAAATATTTTAACATTTTTATACTGTACCAATGACCCAGACTTAGCCGAATAGAAAAAAAGGCTGGAGGGCCTGGGACATAAAGGAAAATCCAATAGGCTCAATTACATGTAAACAGAATTATCCCCTCAAGAAAAAGGAGAACAGGTTTTACATGTATCTTTCTTGTTAATACCAAAAAAGAAAGACAATACCATTCCGTAATTGAGCACAATAACATCAATGATCTCTATTAACATCCAGTATAACCCATTTTTCTAATCTTTTTAAAGGAAAGCCAATAAATAAAGATAGTCCAGAGAATGAGACTCTTTATACTCATTTAAAAGTGTAAGAGGATTGTATATTAACACCCGTATGACACGTGACATATACAAATGCTTCACACCGAGTTACACTTTAAAATATTACATGAATGAGTGAACATTAGCTTTACACTTTAAAACCATTCCGGCACCGACTCGGAATTACTGACCCCAGAGGAGGTATACCCTTGCTTTTCACTATAAAGCAGGTGATACAAGGGAACACCACCACCCCCCCCCCTCCCCCCCTTCCCCTTGCCCTGGGTCAAATACCTCAGAACGAAGAGTACAGCAGGACAGTCACTACCGGAACAGAAAGACGGCATAACTATAGTTGCAACTGCTTAGTGGACGACATTCTGAGCAACAGTTAACGGACCTAAACATCGAAGGTCGCCAGAAATGGACTCTGTATTTCTAAGATAAAAATTCGTGAACGTGGAAGGCTGAGACCAATATGCAGCCTTCATCAGATCGGTAATAGCAACACTATTAGCATAAGCCCAAGATGTAGACAGCGCTCTTATTTCATGCGCCGAAATCTTAAGCACAGGCTGCTGACTTGAAGATAATTTTTCATAAGCAGTACGGATAGTTAATTGAATCCACCTTGCAATAGAATGGACTTTAATGTCCTTTCTATTAGGCAGCAGAGACAGAAAGAAACGCTTACGTCCGTTTCTGATAAACTCAGATCTACGTTTGTAAATACGCATGGCTCTAACTGGACAGAGCAAAGGCCTATGACCGTCTGAAGACGGAAGAGCCTTAATAACAATAGGTTCAGGATACTTATTAGGAGCCCGATTCTTAGCCAAAAATCCAACATTAGTAGTCAAGGTAATAGTATTACCTACACTGATACTGAGAATCATCAACCGATAGTGCACGAAGCTCACTAACTCTTCTGGCAGAAGAGAAGGCTAAGAGAAAAGCTGTCTTATAAGAATTTGAAGTCCACTGTATCAAGATTCTCAAATGGTGTTTTTTTTAGCTTCAGAAGAACCCAAGCTAAATTCCACTTAGGAATTAACCTAAGGGTTCTAGGTCTATTTATCGAAACGTTTTTAACTAACTTAGATAAAGAGACATTAGATCCAATATGTAACCTATCATGAGGAGCATAGGTATCCGATAGCATAGACCTATAACTTTTAATGGTTATTGGCTGCAGTTTGATCTCGTCAAACAAGTATACCAGAAAATTAGCAATGTCTGGAATGGAGGGATCATAAATATCAATAGAATGATCCCTACACCACCGATAGAAAACCTTCCACTTAGCAGCATAATTTAGCGAAGAGGAGGTCCTCCTACAGTTAGAAATCGCGTCCACTGCTCGTCCTGTAAAATGGTTGCCGTGCAAGAAGGACCGCACAACGGAAATACGTGAAGGTTGAGACCTTGCGGGTTGTGATGCAGTGTGCGCGATTTGCCCTGCGAAAGAAGGTCCTCCTGTGGAGGAAGCTTCCGCGGAATGTCCCACAACAGACACCTGAGTAGATTTATCCATGGTCTCGGGTGACAGAGATGCTACCAATAGAATCATGCAGTGAGATTGCTTGATTGTCAGCAATATCTGCTGAATCAACGAAGCTGGAGGATACGCGTATCCTATCATTCCGTCCCAAGAGATCGAGAGGGCGTCAACTACAAATGCCCTAGGATCTGGGCATGGCGACACAAACGTCTGCAACTGATTGTTGAGATGTGTCGCGAAAAAGTATCATTGGACGATCCCATTGGTAGCAAATCTGATTGAATATTCGTTTGTTGAGAGTCCATTCTGACGGCAACATGCGACCTTTCCGAGAAAGGGAGTCTGCTAGAACGTTCAGACGACCCGGAATATGACTGACCGATAGGATAACTTGGATGCTCTAGGACAAACAGAAGGATCCTTTCCGTTAAACTGAATAACGGAATGGAATGGATGCCTCCCTGGTTCCGAATATACGCAACTGCTGTCGAATTATCGGACAGAATTTGAACATGCGAATTCTGAATAATGTTCAACAACTGACGTAGCGCAAGCCATATTGACCTCATCTCTTGATGTTTATGTGCTTGTTTAGGAACTGCGGATCCCAAAGGCCCTGGCACGTCGAATCTGTTGGGCTCAGAGTTGCGCCCCAACTTGTTTGACTCGCATCCGTCATTATCGTGTAACTCGGATCCAGCAGTTGTAGTGGTACTCCTTGAGTTAACCACTGAATATCTGCCCAAGTCTGAATCTCATGTTTCACTTGATTCGACAAGACGATGTTCGTTTCAAGCAAATGAGTCTTCACACTCCAATTCTGAGTAAAAAATATCTGGAGTGGACGAGTGCGTAGCCGCCTCATAGGAATAAGATCCGCAGCGGCTCCGCACAAACCTGTCAGTCTCATGAATTCTCTCGCTGTTACTACATCTGAGTGAAGACAAAAGCGAGCAAAACTACTGACTAATTCCGCTCTGGTTAACTGCAGACGAAAGAGATTGTTGTGCGTCTCGAAGCTCATTCCCAGGTTGGTGAGTGACTTGGACGGCACTAGATCCGACTTTTCGTTTACTATGAAACCGAGACGTCGGAGCAGTTGAAGCAGACTCTGAACATCGTTCTGAAGCGTTAACTCGTTGCCGTACCTCTGAAGAATGTCGTCCAAGTTGGCAGACGTTACTACAGACGAACGAGCTCGGAAATGAGTCATTACCGAGTTCATTATTCGAGTGAATGTCCAGGGCGCTAGATTCAGACCGAAGCACATCGCTCGGAACTGATGAACGACTCCTAGGACAGCGAAGCGAAGATACTTTCTGAACGTTGGATGTACCATGACGTGAAAGTACGTATTTTTGAGAGCTGTGCTCGCAGCATAATCGTTCACTCCAATGCTCGCAGAATAATCGTTCACGCGAATGCTCGCTCTGACCGATCGGATGGTCTCCATATAGAATTTTGGAGCCACGATCAGCTTGTTTATCCAGCTCAGATCTACGACTGGACGAAACGAGCAGTCTGGTTTTGGAACCAGAAACAGGTTACTTTAGACACCTGGAGATTCCTGGTTTTCTACGACCTCTATAGCGTTCTTGTCCAGAAGAGATTGAACTTCTGATAGAAGAGTTTCTCTCTTCTGAACATTTGACGGAAGCCGAGTCCAAAGTGGACTTCGAGTTAACGGAGGTTTTTCCTTAGACAGTTTTAGACCTTCGGAAATCACTCCTTGCACCCATGGGTCGTCCGTAATTGACAACCAATTGGTTAAGAATCTCGACAGCCTTCCGCCGACTGGAACGCAATAGAGGTTTACACCATCACCTCCTGGCCCTGCGAGGCTTGTGGGAGGAGAAACCACGTCCTCCACAAGTCGCACCTCGTCCAGTCGACCTAGGGGCGTCTGACCTGTTATTGTTATCTCGGCCAGTATAACGGCCCCTGCCTGAGTCGCTACTCAGGTCTCTAGAGTAAGACGTAGGGGCTTTCTTAGATCCTCTATAGGAACTTCCTTTGTACGTATTCGCCCCCGAAGTACCTGCCTTACTCTTCTCTGCCGAGTCCGACTTTTTAGAAGCGGATTTAAAATGCAGAGAATCCGAAGCTTTCTTTGTAATCTGATCATAGATAATAGAGAACTTTCCGTCGAAAAGAAGCTCTCCGGAGACCGGAGCGACTCGAAGAGAGTTTTTCACCTTACTATCCACTCTAGTGGATGCACCCAGGGCAGCATCACGTCTGACTAACTCCAGATTTGCCACTGAAAGGGTTGAGTTATACGTAGAATATGCTATAGCCCTCGAAAGAACTCTAAGGAAGTTTTAACATCCTGGAATTCTTAACCTTCGAGACGTAATAACGCTCTGGTAAGGTGATCTGCGTAAGATAATGCGTCTAAATTAATTCTATTAGACGAGATTGGAGTTAATAGACATGGACGCCGGCAATGACAATTCCAAGTCTTCTGCCTGGTCGTTCAAACGCAGAGGAACTCTCGGCACGCCATGTCCTGCCGTTTCAAATCTATTTCTTTAATTGGTGAAAGGCAGGTGTATAGCGCTAGGCTATAAGAGACCGGGTTTGCCAGCCTCAGAGGCTAGCTTGAATGAAGCGTCATTCAATAGTTCAAATGTACGTGTGACATTTCTGGACTGGGTCGGAAACTCAGGGACAGTGTCCCTATTCCGGCCGAAAAAGTTTGTGTCCAGTGACGCTATCAGTCTCTTATCCGGTAATGCAGCATTTTGGTCCGGAGGAACAACATCTGGAAGGTGTTGCCAGATGAAATCTACGGCCACCTTATGTTGTTCCGAAAGGAAAATTCCAGCTCCGCTGATTCCCTTTAGCCATCCGACTGGACCATATGAGATTCTCGGTCGTCCCTTTCCGACTCTGCAGGGAAGCGAACCAACCCAGCTTCCTCAGACAGTTCCTGTTCCGAAAAAGTTTCTGATGGCTGCTGGGATGCTGCAGTGAGTTGAGCTATCTGTGATAGCAAGTCAGTCACGGGGGCCCGTGGAGCCGCGGTCTTTCGTGATTTAGCCGTTGGGAGCTCCTAGGGCGTTACTTCCTGCATACTTTTATGCAAACGTCCCGACTGGTAAGGCCTCGTGTCCTTGGCTACCGGATGGCGTGACCTGATCGACGTGGAATCCCTGGTCGGTGAAGCAGGCTGTATATCAGAAGTCACGTAGCCAAGTTGCGGTCGTGTGTGCTGCCGTGAGGATGAGGAAGCCAATAGACTAGTCGCGCCGGACTATCTATACGACGGAGCGTCCCGAGAAATGGACGTATGCTCCGACTGACGAACATTACGTACAACATCTGGTCCCAGATGTTGTTGTAAGAGAGGGGCCTCTCTCGCTCGCGGTCCGAACAGACCTGGACGAGCTAGGTACCGGACTGATTGGCTTCCTCCTTTCTATCCTCGGATCCGTCGTCGCCGGGTGTGCACGATCAATGTTTATAGTGCTCGCAACACCCCATCTCCTTTCCTGGACCGCTACGGACGAACCCGGCGTCACAACCATTTCGTGAACGATTGCTTCACCGGGCGAGCTAGCGGGCAACAATGCCGTCGATCCTACGTGGGACCTCCTAGGCATTTCCCGAATTTCATTGAGCACTTTTGCCGATAGCTCTTCATTTGTCTGCGACGACGGAGGCACACTTCGTGAAGACATCACGGAAACATCACCCTGTTCTTGTTCCTCTGAAAAAGAGACTGAAAAACTAGAGTGACCCTGTGGCGAGAGGACCGGTATGGACCTCTCACCACTAACAATATACCGTGATACACGTCTCCAACGTTTGTCATTCCAATTGGCACACACAGAGGAAGAATTAGTGGGAGTACACTGACTACAGTTAATGCACTGAACATGAGAATCAGAGGAAGACTTCCTCGAATTACAATTTGAACAATATTCTTTCATTTTGAAAAAAGTTGAACAGTCAACGTACTCGCACTAACCCTTGAAAATAAGATACATGATAATATAATCCATTACAAACATTTCGAAAAATAATTCGAAAGAAAAAATTTTCGAAAAAATTTTCAAGTTGAGCCCAAGTTCCCAAAGGGAACTATGAGCCCAAATGGATCCCAAAAAAGCCTAAGGGTGGACAAAAATTTTAAATCATGTCTAAAAATTAATGTTACACTTACGGACAATATTATGTATCTGGCTATGGGCAGAACTTAACAGATGACAAGGAACCACTGTGTGAAGTAACCGTTGTTAACATAAACAAAAGTGAATAAAACTGGAAACAAGAATCCAGGCACTGAAAATATGACCCGAAATCAGTAACCAATTTTAACACTATCCGATGTAAAACAGAGGCATCCTGAGAAGAAACGGCAGTACATCGGATGCTAGATGCATGACTGACCACCCTAGGGGGAGGACGTAACCATGGGGAAAACAGAATAAACATTCTGTTACCAAGCCAAAACTCCCAAGAAATTTCAGTGAAAATTACAAAAATTATGCCAAAAGCAAGGGAGAATAGCAAGGGGGGTACTAAGGAAAGGGAGAGAGGAAACACTGAACAAACAATGGAAATTTCATAGCAAGAATGAAAATATCAGGTCCATGCCCCGAAATTAGGGAACATGAAATAATTTTGCATAAAAATTATAAGTTACAGCCCTGAACACATCCTTCCACTGTTACATCCTCTCATCCTTTTATTTCATCCTTAGGTCCACCATTTCTCTCATGATTATGTGTCTGGCATCATTTAAACAGATTTTAAGCACAGATATCAGTTTGATGTTACTGACTGAAGGGCCAAACAAAGAATGAGGATTTGGCTCCAATTTCGGACTTCCTTGACAACTGCGCATGCGCAGTGGATAAAAGTATGAAGGACCACATAGGACATCTAATTTTTGGATTTTGATGCAAATTTTGGGATTGGGGGGGGGGGGAGCAAAACTTGTGTTTGGCCATAAAATATAAGAGTTAGCACCAGCTAAGTCTGGGTCATTGGTACAGTATAAAAGTTAAAAAATTTATAGTAATTTATATATTTTTTATACTTATCAATGACCCAGACATAGCTGGTGCGAACTCTTAAAATATAGGGCCAAACACAAATTTTGCCCCCCAATCCCCAAAATTGGCATCTAAAACCAAAGAAAACATGTCCTGAAAGGCCCTCCACACTTCGCCCCTACTGCGCATGCGCAGTGTCAAGGACTTTCCGAAATTGGCGCCATTAATCATTCTAATAACCAGTGCCTGGTAAGCGCTATGTACTCAGCGGGGAGGCAAGAGTTCCCAACTCCTGGGAGGGCCATCCCCGTCTGGGTCATTGGTAAGTATAAAAAATATATAAATTACTATAAATTTTTTAACATTTTTATACTGTACCAATGACCCAGACAAAGCTGAATAGTAAAAAGGCTGGAGGGCCAAGGACATAGAGCAAAATGGAATACGCTCAATAAAATAAAATAGAGTCATCCCCTGTAAGGAAAAAGTAGTAATAGGCCTTACATGTATCTTTCTTATTTAAGATAAATTAGAAAGATACAACACCTTCCAAAATTGAGCTTCATACATCCATGTACTCTATTAATATCCAATATAATCCTTATACTAATAATTTTTAAAGTAAGCCAATAAATAAAGTAAGTCTAGAGAATAGAGACTCTTATACTCCTAAAAGTGTCTGAGGATTGCATAATCATGTCCGTTGACATATGCAATATTCAAAAGCTATACTTTAAAAACTAAGACTTGAATGAATTTTAAAAACCTAAACTTCTCACTAAACAACCATCCCAATAACAGCTCAGAATTACTAACTCCGGAGGAGGTATCCCCTTGTTTTCATAGTAAAACAGGTGACCCAAGGGAACACCCTCCCCCCCCCCCCTTTTTTTCTTGTCCTGGGTCAAATAGCCCAGAGCGAAGAGGGCAGCAGAACGGAGACACTGCCGAAACAGACAGCCTACCTAGCTATAGTAGCAACTGTTAAGTGAATGACATTCTGAGCAGTAGATAATAGACCTAACAATAGAGGCCTCCAGAAATGGACTCGATATTTCTGAGATAAAATTCATGAATGTGGATGGCTGAGCGCAATGAGCGGCCTTCAAAAATCTATAATAGCGACACTATTAATGTAAGCCCAAGAAGTAGAAGAACTCTTACTTCATGAGCCGAAATCTTAAGCACAACTGCTAAGTCAATGATATACCATAAGCAGTACCGATAGTTAATAGAATCCATTAACAATAAAATGGAGCGTAACGTCCTTCTACTAGGCATCAAAGACAGAAGCTTACGCCCGAAGTAATAAACAGATATCTGTTTATAAATACATAAACTGTACCCGGAAAGAGTAAAGGCCTATGCCCATACGAAGACGGAAGGACCTTAAAATAATAGGTTCCGGATAATAGGAGCCTAACTCTTATGCAAAAATCCAACCTAAATAGTAACGGAAGTAGTGATTCCGAAACTACGAAAGTGAAAATCATCCATCGATAGTGCATGAAACTCACTGACTCTACAGTAAAAGAGAAACCAACAGAATTACTGTCTAAAAGGTCAGAATTTGAAAACTACTGTTTCCAGAGGCTCAAATGATTACTTAACTAAATAAGAACCGAAGTTAAAATCCATATAGGAATTTAATCTAAAGATTCTAAGTCTATTTATCAAAAAGTTACTAACTGACTTAGATAAAGAGACAAAAGACTCAATTGTAAACTATCGTAGAGTGCATAGGTATGAGGTAACATAAACCTATAACCTAAATAATAACAGGCTGCAGTAGATCTTGTGAAACAAGTATACTAAAAAATTGCAATGAGTAGTATGGAGGGATCAACAATATGAACATAATGATCCCTACACCACGACGGAAGAGCCTCCACTTTAGCCGCATAGAATAGCGAAGAAGAGGATCTCCTATAGTAAGAAATCGCGTCCAAAGCTCGTCCAGTACAGTGCTTACAATGCAATACGGACCACACAACGGAATACATGAAGGTTGCGACCTTGCGGGTTGTGATAAAGATAACACGATTTACCCAGTGAAAAAAGATCCTCACATAGAGGAAGATTTCACGTTAAGACCCACAGTAGACAAGAGAGTAAATTACCCATGATCTCTGTGAAGATAGAGATGCTATCAATAGAAATGTATTGTGGTTGTTTATCTAGCAATACCTGCTGAAACAGCGCCGGAGGATACGCGTATCCTATCATTCCGTCCTATAGATCAATAGAGCGTTAACAACATTAGCTCAGAGATCTGGACAAGCCAACACATACGTCTGCAATTGATTAGCAAGCTGTGCCGTAAATAAATCATCATTGGGCGCTCCCATAGATAGCAAATCTGATTGAATACTTGTTTGTTGAGAGTCCATTCTGACAGCAACAAGCGACCCGTAAGAGAACGGGAGTCCGGTAAAACAATCAGACGACCCGGAATATGACGGACCAAAACAGAACTTGGTGTACTATAACCAACAGACGGATTCTTTCCATTAAATTGAATAACGGAAACGAAAGAGTGCCTCCCTGGTTCCGGAGATACGCCACTACTGTCTAATTAAAGGACAGGATTTGGGCATGCGTTTCTGAATAATGTTCATGCAATGACATAAAGCAAGCCTAAAAAACATTATTCCGCGGAAGAAAACTGATTGCTAAGACTGCGGAACCCAAAGACCCTGGCACTTCGAATCCGTAGGGATCAGTATTATATCCCAATCTGTTTGACTGGCAACCGTCATAACAGCCACACTCGGGTCCGGCAACTACGGCGGCACTCTCTGAGTCAACCACCGAATGTTTGCCCCAGTCTGAATCTCTTGTAACACTAGATAGACAAGAGAATGTATAAATCGAGCAATTCATGGATTGCCGTCGAAGAGAAGCTCCTCCGAGAACGAAGCGACTCTGAGAGAGTTCTTAACCTTACTATCCACGCGTGTGGATGTAGCTAGGGCTGCGTCACGTCTAACCAACTCCAATCAGCCACTGAAGGGCGGAGTTATACGTGAACAAACTACTGCCCTCAAAAGAAATTACATTGAGAATAATATCCCGTAAATCTTTTCTTGAAGACGTAATGATAACGCCTCAGTAAGGCGGATTACGTATGATAAAGCGTCTAAGTTAAGTCTACTATACATCATGTCGTTTCCAACATTGAAATTGGAAAAGACATAAACGGCGAAAAAGAATATATGCAGTCTTTAACCACACCGTCTAGACGCATATGAACTCTCGGTATGCCCTGCTCTGCCAAAATAAACTATTCATATAAATGATAAAATGGCAGAAATGAGCAACGCGGACAAGAAACTAAACTATCATGCTTGGTAGCAGGCTTGTATATATATATATATATATATAGCGTCGAAAAATAAAACACATGTTGTAATGACAATATTGGACTGCGTCGGTAAGTCAGGGACAATGTCCCTGAACCGATCGAAAAATCCGAGTCCAATGACGCTATAAGTCTCTTATCCAAGATCGCAGCAATGAAGTCCGAAATAACAATCACTGGAAGATAATGCCAGAAGATATGAAAGGCAGCTTCCGATACTACTAAAGGTTAAACTCGAAATCTTTCGAATCCCTTTCGCCATCCTGTCGGACCCTATAAACCGTTCGGTCGTCCGTACCTGATGCAACCGCGGACCGCACCGACCCAGCGCCGTCGGATAATTCCTGATTCGACCGAGAAACTGTCAATTGCTGGGATGCTGCGAAACAACTGTGCTAACTCGGATAGCACGTCCGTCACTGAGGCCTGAGGAGAAGCGGTCTTTCGATGCATTGCCGCTGGAAGCTCCGTGATCGTTACCCCGTGCATACTACCAATATGCGAGCGAACGGAGTGTATAGGCCTCGTGTCCCTTGGCTACCGGATGGCGCGACCTATTCGCCGTGGAATCACTGAATGACGAAACTGATCGGATACTCGAGGTCACGTAGCCAATGTGCGGTCGTGTGCCCTGCTGTGAGGATGAGGAAGCATTAAGGACAGTCTCTCGGACTGTCAATATAACGGAGCGTCCCGACCGGCGGACATATGCTCCGAATGTAAAATATCTGAACCACAACATGCGGTCCCCTATGTTGTTGGACGAGAGAGGGACCTCTCTCGCTCACAGCCCGGACGGACCTGGACAAGCCAGGAACCGGACTAACAGGCTTCCTCCGATCTGTCCTCAATCTGCCGTCACTGGGTGAGTACTAAATTAAAGTGCTCGCACCACCCAAATCTCCTTCCTAGACCGCAACGGACGAACCCGGCAGCCGAACCATTCGATGAATGTACGCTACACCGGGTGAGCTAGCGAATGTCACTCCGTAGGCGATAGACATATTCCATGAGCACTTATTGCCGCTAGCTCTTCATTAACTATGACGACAGAGGCACACTTTTGAAAGACATCTCCATAACTCTGCGAACAAGAAACCAGAAATGCTTGGTTATAGCAAGCATAAAATAATAATATATATAGCGTCGTTCAATAATTCGAAAGTTTGTGTGACATTATTGGACTATGTCGGAACTGAGGGACGATGTCCCTGAACCGAACCAAAAATTTCTAAGTCCACCGACGCTATCAGTTTCTTATCCGGCATCGCAGCATTCTGGTCCGACGAAAGAAGCTGTAGAAGACCAAGTCAGATGACATACACAACAGCATATGTTGTTCCGAAAGGGAAAGCTCGAAATCCTCCAAATCCCTTTCGGTATCCCGTCGGACCGGATGAAACTTTCGGACGTCCGTACCCGCTTCCGCGGAGCGTCCCGACCCAGCATCGTCGGATAAAATATATGCGACAGATTCAGTTGATGCTGGGATGCTGCGATAAACTGTGCTATTAAGGAAAGCACGTCCGTTCCCGAGGCCTGTGCAGTAGCGGTCTTACAATGCATTGCCGCCGGAAGCTCCGTGTACGTTGACTCCCGCACACTTCCTATGCGAACGTCCGGAGTCTGCAGGCCTCGTGTCCCTGGCTACCGGATGGTGTGACCTGGTCGCCATAGAATCCTTGATCGGCGAAGCTGGTAATATATCGGCGGTCACGCAGCCAAGGTGCGGTCGTGTGCGCTGACGAGAAGAGGAAGCCTTAGCAGTCTCCGCGGACTGCCTATACATCGGAGCGTCCCGAGCGACGGACGTATGCTCCGCTTGCGACACATTTTGTACCACAACATCTGGGGCCAGATGTTGAACGAGAGAGGGGCCTCTCTCGCTTGCCGTCCGGATGGACCGGAACGAGCTGTGAACCGGACTAAAAGGCTTCCTCCGTTCTCCCTCCGATCCGCCGTCACTGGGTATGCATTAGGTTAATTTATAGTGCTCGCATCACCCCAAAATTCCTTCTAGACCGCAACGGACGAACCCGGCTGCCGAACCATTCGGTGAATGGACGCTACACCGGGCGAGCTAGCGGACGTCAAAGGCCGTCGAACCTACTAGGGTCCTCTTAGGCAATTGGCGTATTTACATGAGCACTTTTCCGCTAGCCCTTCATTAATTGTGACGACGGAGGCACACTGTTGGAAGACATCACAGATACATCACCCTAATCTTGATCGTCTGAAATAGAAATTGATAAAGTAGAGTGACCCTGCGGGGAAAGGACCGGAGTGTCCAAATCCCCAATAACATACCGTGACATACGCTTCCCATATTGTCATCGAAATCATACGATACAGAACAGGAGTTAATGCGAGTACACTGACCACATATAGAATAATAAAGTCAGAGGAAGACTTCCTCTTAAAACAATTGATCAATATCCTTTCAATGTGAAAAGAAAACAAGTCCTGGTACTCGCACTAACCCCTGGCAATCAAAATACATAATAATAATATGATCCATTAATATAGAAAATAATTGAAATCAAAATATTTTGAAAAAATATTTTTTCAGAACAGCCCAAGTTTCTGAAAAGTAACGTTGAGCCCCAATGGATCCCAAGCCTAAGTGTGGACATAAATTTTAAAAATATTTTAAACAATTTATTCAACACTTACGAACAATAATAATGTATCTAGTTATGATTAAAATAACCTCAAGATATTATTTTCCAGAAATCCCCCCTCACACAGAGGGCTGTTGTAAATGTAAACAATGAGTGTAAAAACACTAAAATAAGACTCCAGGCACCCAGGCCCGAAATCAGTTACCAAAAATGCACTATCTGATGCAAAACAGACTTCCAGGGAAGAAACTGCAGAACATCAGATGGTAGATGCAGAACACAACGCCTAACCACCCGTAGGTGAAGACGTAAACATGGGGAAAAGAACAGAATTCATTCTGTTATTCAGCTAAAACTCCCAAGAAAATTTAGTAATAATAATTACAAAAACTATGCCAAAAGCATGGGAGAATAGCAAGGGGGGACTTAAAGGACAGGGAGAGAGGAAAACACTTAAAAAACAGTGTAACTAAATAATCAGAATGACAACAAAATGGCTGCTGCCTCGAAAATAGGTAACTTAACATAATTTCATTAAAAAATTTTAAGTTACAGCCCTGATAATATTCTGTCACATTTTTTTCCTCTCCTCCTTCTCTATCCTCCTTAGAATCACCATTTCACCAATATTTATGTGTCTGGCATCATTTAAACTGAGATTTATAAGCACAAAGATCAGTCAGATGTTAACTGATGAAGGGCCAAACTTAGAATGATTAATGGCGCCAATTTCGGAACGTCCTTGACACTGCGCATGCGCAGTAGGGGCGAAGTGTAGAGGGCCTTTCAGGACATGTTTTCTTTGGTTTTAGATGCAAATTTTGGGGATTGGGGGGCAAAATTTGTGTTTGGCCCTATATTTTAAGAGTTAGCACCAGCTATGTCTGGGTCATTGGTACAGTATAAAAATATATCAAATGTTTTAGAGTGAACAAAAGTGAACAAAACGGACGATCCATATGATAAATAATCATTCGAGTTTCTCAAATTATTGTTTTGGACACAAATAAAAATGTATTACGCGTAACAAGACGTAACTGATAAACTTACTTCAAAACTGCCGGATAACTTGATAGGTTGCTGGAAGCTTTATCAGACAAGGCCCACAATTGTGGAAAATGAGTTAATTGAATGCGCATCTGGCGGAATTGGACTAATATTCTTTATTGTAAAACACTCGTGTGCATTCGCACTCGCGTTTGTACAACGTCCCTCATCTCATGAATTATTTCACGTAACCAGTCCATTCAAGCGATTACTCCCTATTTCTGTTAGGCAGCCTGCATTTACTTGGTGCAACTGGGACACTTCATCAAGGAATTGATTGAGACACGTCAGTTTTCGTTGGCGTATGCAAGGTTATCAAAGGGAAATAATTCTTCGACAGAATGTTGTTTAAACTATGTTAAAAAGCGCTAACACGCGCGACAAATAACGATCGCAACAATACTTTTACAACCGATGATTTCAACGCACATGGACAAGATTAAGCTATCAATCTCCCACTGCTTTGAAGGGCGTTTTAGGTCAGGGATTAATCTCTTGATGGCAATATCGGAGTATTTAATAGCATTTTAAACCTATTTGCTTGTTTCATACTTAACCCCATACCCGATTCAAACCATGAAACAAACGTTTCTTATCGAGAATTTCCGAATTGCTCATCCGTTTATTTCCGCATATCGACTTAAAACACACCAAATCATGCCACTGGTCAGAAATGTTTGGTGAAATGCGCGTGTTGCAAACAATCCTATGGTTTACCTCTCCTAATGGATTGTATTTCAGATGAGGCGACGGCGATTTTTATAATGCCATAAACTGCCCAAGGTTGTTGACCGTGCAGTATGTTTTGTCTGTATAAGGGAGTCTGAACTACTAACAAGAAGGATGTTACATCCAAACGCTCACCTACATTCGCGCTTGATAATATCGTTCCAATGTAACATGCCTAATATTTAGTTAATATAAATCATTAACTAGGCATCAAATGATTAATGTGGTTTATGTGATGGCTTTGGAAAGTCTATATTTCTGCATTTATTATATATATTATATTATATTATTATTATTATATCAATTCAACATAGAATCATTGGAAATAAAAGCATTTTTTTCTTTTAGAAATGTTTATGATTAAGAATATGAATCGTGAAGCCAGATATTAAATCATAAATAAGAATTAGGAAAGGCTTTCATAAATCACTGAAATTGTAATTGAAGTACATTCATTGGTTAAAGAGTTGCGGAAAAACATTCATTCAAGAAAGTGACTATAAGTCCCAACAAAAATACATCACATCAACAACTAAAATAAGCCTTAATGTTACTAGTAACAAGTATGAGAAAGTATTAAATAAAAAAAAAAAAGTTAAAAATTTTTTTTTAAAGAAAGTGAATGTAAGTCCCAAAAGTCCCCCTCAAATTCCTCAAATATGTATGTAATAAGGGCGCAACGTTACCGCAATGTAGTTTAGTAACCCATGCGTACAATATCAATTGCCTGGAAAGACGCATAGAAACAGAACTCACCTTAACACCTCACCTTAACACAAACTTTTAGAACTTAAAATTGAGTAAGTCAGAGAAAAACGTGAACATTGTGACTGAAAAAAAGAAAAGAAATCAGTTAAATTTCTGCATACAGTAGGGTTAATACCTACAGTTGTTATTGAAATGAGAAAATAAACAGTAATGAGAGATGAAGGCACCACAATCTGCACAAAAGCTGACTTTAACGCAAATTCTTACAACACCTAAACGCTAATATTTACAAGTTTTGGCAGAAACATCAGCCTCAAATTCCTCAAATATGCATGTAATGAGGGTTAAATATTACTGCAATGGAGTTCAGTAACCCAAGTGTAGAATATTAATCGCCTGGAAAGACACAGAAACAACTCACCTAAACAAAGTTTACAAAGTTTTACAACTTGAAATTTACTAAGTCCGAGAAAAACATGAAAATTTTGACTGAAAAAAAAGAAAATTCCCGTAAATTTCTGCATACAGTAGGGTTAATACCTACAGTTGTTATTGAAATATGAAAATCAACAGTAATGAGAAGTTAAAGCAGCACAATCTGCACAAAAGCTAACTTTAACGCAAATTCTTACAACACCTAAATGCAAATTCCTACAACTTTTGGCAGAAAATTTTAGGTGAAATTTGGAAAAAAGTCGTAGTGTCAGGGTTAAATACTGTTCTGATAGTCCCCTACAACCTACATATGCAATATCAAAGGCCTGAGCCCACTGATGTTTGAGAAATTAACCTTAACATTAAATCTTACAATATTGGACACGCCGGACGCCGACGCCCGAGGTTATGACAATAGCTCACCACATCTTACAGATGTAGGTGAGCTAAAAATTGTTTCAAAAACTATATACGCGAAAATTAGGTTCAACCGGAAAATTAGCACTTGGTGGCCGGACCACAAGTAATTCAGTCCGTTTCAATTGTTTATTAGGATCACATGCCAAAATGTTCTTCCACTGAACTTCTCCGCATCAACTTTTAGTGGGCGCCATCGCCTGATGCCCCCGCATCTACCCCTCTGTAGCGCCGCGTCGATGTTATGCGATTGCTTTCCACATTACACTTCGCAAGTAAGTTTCGCTTAATGTGGATGGAAAGAACTGTCAGGGTAACTAACTACACATCTAGGTCAAAACACAATTTCAACCTACACATTCCAGTAATGACAATAGGAATTTAATCAGTACAATCCTTGAGCTGTCCAACAAGATTGATCGGATTCAATTCGTTGCAGTATGGGAAAAAACTGCTGCTTTTAATTTCCGATTATTGTCATCGGTTTGAAAAAGGGTTAAATTCCAATTAAAATTTTCTGCTTTGTTTTAATTTTAGTTTTAATTTCAAAAGACACTTCAATTGATTTCTAAATATTTTAATTGATATGAATTACTTTCTCGGTGGAAGTGGAAAAAGCTTGGACATATGTTATTTATTCCCATATTCTTAGTCCACATTCATTATCAACCGATAAAATCGGTTGATAAAGAATGTCGAATAAGAAACTGGGAATAAGTAACGACTTACGTCCGTAGCAGTTTCAGGGTAATTGATGTTGGGGCATCGAGCCAAAATTGCAGTCTATCGCGAAGTGTCATTCATAGCAAGGTTTAAGGGCTCAATGCAATTTATTGTTTTAGGCTGTTTAGCGACAAACAATGGCAAGTTGGTGGTAAGCTGAGTGAATATAGCACTTGCACAGTACGCTCTGGTTCAGCTGATTTAGAATTAAAACTTTGAATAATAAAGTAAACGGGTGTGAGCTAGCAACGGACAAAGCCGGCCAGCACTGTTCAAAAATTCCATCCATCTTTTTCTCTCCACCGTTTTCATTAGAAACGGTTTATCCACCCCCAACTCGAACGAGCGCGCAGAGATCCTTCCAATTAACCCTTTTTTGATAATTTATTTATTTATTTATTGGTGTTTAAGGTCACATTTTTGCACAATGGCTAATCATGACCACAACATGAGTATCAACTTTATACCAGGGGTGGGCGTTAATAAGCCATGTTGCCCATTTTAGAGAGGGTTTGCACCTCCCAAGCATTGGTGACTGGGTCCTATTTCACCAGTAAAACAGAGCCTGTTTACCGCAGTGAACAGGCACTGCTCCACTTCCCGGGGTTTCCGCGGGGAACCCGAAAAATTAAACTAAAGTAACCAAAAAGCAGAGTCATGTAAGGGTCCCATACAAAGCATAAAAATATAAAAAAAAATTTAAAAATTTTCAAGGATGTTTGGGGTTTTTGTCAAATGTTGGCGCTGTGGAGCTTGGTTGGGAAATCCAACGTTGTAAACGTCGATGAAATACGTAATTGAAATTCGAGGGAACTTAAATACTCGCGATCTATGAGACATCCATTAATTGGCGTTTAAGATCATTTACAGCGTCTATGGTTATTTGCGAGACAGTGCCGCATAAGTTCCTGGAACAATATCTAAAACGGTAGTGTGAAAGATAGCTGGAACTCAATCACATACAAGATGAGAGGTGTATCAAGGACTACTAGTTGCATCAAGAGCACGGGGCCAAAAGGAGTTAACTGTTCGCGTAAATGCTTTCCAACAGTGTGTGTACTGTAATCCCTGCATGCTTCCCGTTTGTTAGAGGTTTGACGACACTTTCAAAACCACTGTTACATGTATCGTAAGAACTACTGGGAGTTTCTGTAGTGTCGAATACGACAACTTCACGGTGAGTTACGGTTGAAGGCAAGTTTACCATTGCCGACCCTACGCCTTACTGTACAGAGCCACCGTACTCCTACAGTACAGTCGCCGTGGAGTGGTCGCAATACACGCGTGGGGAGCGATGTCCGTGAATTTATTTATTTATTGGTGTTTTAGGTCATATACTTATGCACAATGGCTAATCATGACCGTGACAGTTTTACGGGTGGAGGAAGCCGGGTACCCAGAGAGAACCACCTAGCAACGACGAGCAGCTGCCAGCTCCCCAACATCGTAACTCCGCACTGCAGCACAGGTAGGGTTAGATTGGTTGAAGACATGCGCACCATCGACGTGCAGTACACATTAGTACACGGCGTCAACGTGCCCCCATGTGGACCATCGGGGTTAAGTGCCTTGCCCAAGGACACAACGCGGGAGTCCGAATCGATCGCTCATACGGTCACCCATCCAAGGACTAACCGGGCTCGACGTTGCTTAATTTCGGTGATTAGACGAGAATCGGTTACCGCAAGGCCACCGCGCCCCCTGTCCATGCATTTACCAGGTAATAAAAATCAGGGAAATGTTAATGAAGCACCGGATTGTACTGTGCTATTTTGAAGACTGATGTTTAAATGCACCATTTGGTCAGCTGTAGTATCTTCGGCGACGAACAGAGAAGCATCAAGTGACAGCATGGATGCAACCGCAGGCAAACCACACAGATGGCTCAATGAGTTTGGACATTTCCACTAGAGACCAGACAAGTGTTATGAATGATCCAAGACAAATTCTGAACGTATAGAATAAAGAATCGTAAATTGAATATATCAGGCTATGACAAATATCAATGAGCCGAATAAAAGATATCCTGTGTTCTGTTACATTAAAAGCAATGAGAGGACTGCCTAATCAACCCCGCCGACTCAAGTAAATGACTGTAAAAGTGGATACAAGTTGATTTCGACCAGAAACATAACCGCCAGAGGAATCGGACTTTTTTCACTAAGCCTAGCAGATAAATTAGCTTAACCCTTTGATGAAGTCTAGTGGTATATTCCACACCAGTTCAATAGCAGCAATTAGAAGAGTCCATACTCATTATTTGGGATAGACCAAAGAATATTTTCAACATGCAGCCTCGGGGCTGCACATTGAAAATATTGATTAGTCTACCCCACGCATTTATTGAACAGCCATCCTATATAATGAAGTTATGACGTATAGTTCCTGGCTGAAAAATCGGCCGCTAGGGTTCAAAGTGCGAAACCGACTGCGAAATCCCTTAATTGGTGTAATATGGGTAGTGTGAAAGTTCTGATATTAATTTCGATCTTGGGGGTGCTTAAGGGGCCAAGATACAAAACAAATGTGTAAAGCAGTTACCAGAATATTTTCCTTTTATTACAAATGTTACCTGTTGCCGCCTGTTGCCATCTGTCGCCTTTGGCTTTGTCAACAGCTGTGTCTGCAAAAGCAGGGAAGATGAAACATCTACTGAAGCAGGGAATAAGCTAGAGATATGTCAAACTAGCCAATAGCAGTGTAAATAGAGGATTTCTATTTATTAAATGTATATTTATTTAAGGGAGGGGGGGGGGGTAATGACATTCGACAGCCGGGGTCACCTCGTGTCTGACAGTTTCACAGGTGGAGGAAGCTGGAGAGTATCACCGAGCAACGGCGAGCAACTGTCAGACTCCCCAACGTACTAACTCCACACAAGCAAGGTTAACACTGGTTGAAGACAAGTGCACCATCGGTGTGCAGTACGCCTTAGTACACAACGCCCTGCAAAAGCAGGGAAGATGAAACATCTACTGAAGCAGGGAATAAGCAAGAGATATGTCAAACTAGCCAATAGCAGTGTAAATAGAGGATTTCTATTTATTAAATGTATATTTATTTAAGGGGGAGGGGGGGGGGGTTAATGACATTCGACAGCCGGGGTCACCTCGTGTCCGACAGTTTCACAGGTGGAGGAAGCTGGAGAGTATCACCGAGCAACGGCGAGCAACTGTCAGACTCCACAACGTACTAACTCCACACAAGCAAGGTTAACACTGGTTGAAGACAAGTGCACCATCGGTGCAGTACGCCTTAGTACACAACGCCGCTGTGCCTCCAATGGGGCAATGGGGTGAAGTGTCTTGCCCAAGGACATTTGGCAGTTGCCGCAGGTGGGATTCGAACCGAGGACCTCTCGGCTTGCAGCCTGCATCTCTTCCTCCTGAACTACAGCGCTCCCACGGAATGTTTGTACCAAGTTCACTACAATCGATCTGGGCAGGGTTTTACAGAGGCTCTCATCGATTTTAGTGAACGAGGTTCAGAACTTTCATTTGCAAATCGTGACGAATTTGATTCTTTTGATCACAATGTGTAATTTAACCCTTGACCTAACGGAACACCGAAATTGGTCAGCGCTTTTTCACAAAAATCGCCAAACAAATTTTATTATCTTTTCAACTTTTGCCTTGAAAACATACCTTATACCCCCTCATTGGAACCAGTCCGTCGATTTCACCCCAATGAGTGGATCAGAAGAGATGTTTCTGAAACAAAATTAAAATGGATTGCTTGCATGAAATGATTCTTTTGGCAGTTGTGTTCTATTTGTATTGGGCAAGCAGTTAACCCTTCGCGACTTTAATGATCCTGACGTTCAAACGTCACTGGGAATTCAACTTTTTTTCAAAATGGGACGTCAACCGTCGGAAAGTACCAATAACAAGATATTTTTCTCATTAGTAATTATCTGGTTGAGGGCAAGATTTTTTTTTTTGGTGGTCTTAATTTGTTATTCAAAGCTTGTTTAATTACAAATGTTGGATAGTACCCACAGGCACTCGCCAATAATTTGTAATAAAACAAATTTATATAAAAATATTAATTGTGTTTGACTGAATATGAAATATAAGCAAGGAGAGTGTTTGCATTTGCTCTAGTATCCTCATTTTTTGAAAGCCCTGATAGTGGCTTCTTGCACTCAACCAGTTAGGAAGTCTTGACCAGCAGGATTATATTAGTATTTTAAGCTGCGATAACATTTGGCTCACCGGTTGTCATTGAGCACTATTCGGGAGAAAATAGGAATTGAGGTTAAAACGTTGAAAAATCGAAAAATAATAAAACAAATGATACAAAGTATCAACGTGCTGTTTGATTTCGTACGTAATTACACCTACAAAAGTATCAAAGGGTTAAATTAAACACAGATTCAGTACGTAATAACATGTACAAAAGTATCGAAGGGTTAATGAAATATTAGATTAATTCAACTCTACTCCCGAAACCAACTCACGTCAGGTCGATTTCTGACGTCATTCACGTAAGAGACGTTATGAACGATATTTCCCATAATGAGCTATTTGATGGTGATTATGTGATAAAGTTAAGCCAATTGTTTACACCTATCTTGTCCACTTGGAAGGTCTTTCACACCTGGTCAGTCCTGTTGGGCTTAGATTTTCTCTTGACTATTTTAAAGGATCCCAAGTGGTTTTCCTTGGGGATCTCCAAAATTTGCTCTCTTTTTCATCCGAGAGAAAGGAAAGGATAGGCACTTTGAGTTACTTTGGTAAGATTCCAGAAACACAACATACGTACCACAATAAACAAGCCATGCTTCACTTTCCGAGGTCCCAACGGGGCAGCCCCTTGATAATATCTCCATGGTGTCGTACATGTGGTTCTGATGTCGAAGCTGCAAAAATGCAAGTATAAGTGGGTTAATGAAGCCTGAATATAAGCAATCTCATTTGAAAAATGAGGTCCCCAGAGGGGGAATTTGGTGATGCTATCACACACAATGGACCAATTTATCCTCTGGGTACATCTTCCTGTATAGGCTTGAGACCGATTCAGATTGAGGTTCACAGAGGGTAAATTTAGTGATGCTACCCTGCTGTGCAGCTTAGCATCACTAAATTCACCCTCTGGAGACCTCATTTTGCTGATGACAGTCTGCATATTTTCAGGCTTGGTAATGAATACCCGCGACTTTTTCAGTTCTAACTCCGAACGATGCTATCCCGTGAAATGTTCCGAATTTTGCCGACCCAAGTCGCCAGGTCTTCAAATCAATGTTTGGAATTAATGAAGTTATACAGGTAATTGAATGAGCGTCTCCCAAGTAGAGCTGTAGGTTAACCGAAACCGAAACCGAACCGAGGTTTTTAGTTTGTTTAAAAAACCAAAACCGAAACCGTCGACATCCCGTAATCTAAGGTTTTTCGTTTTTTATTAAATACTCTCTTGCTGCAGAAATTCACAGAATGTAGCCATTCCAGAGTAGTGAAAGTACCCAGACACTGCCAATGAAGGCTACATTCTGGGAAGGCTACATTCTGAATTTCCGACATTTCAGTTCAGTTGTGTTTGCAACTTTCCTCAAGTTGCGTGTAGGTGTCAGACCTCGAAAAATGGCCAAGCACAATAAAAGTTCTGTATATTTAGGTAATTATTATATTGGCCTTCCTGATTCTTCATGTGTTATAGCTTATTTCGGGCATTCACTGAGTTTCACTCAATTTCACTACCATTCAGTTATGACTACGGACATAAGTTTTATTGATTTTTACTTGGCCTCATGAACAAACCGAAAACCGAACCGAACCGAACCGAGGTTTTACTCCACCTGAAAAACCGAAACCGAACAAGAAATTAAAAAACCTACAGCTCTACCCCCAAGATGTCTTGTAGGCAGTCTGATGATACCAGTTTGTGGATACAGTTTAAATACTAGGGTTAGTATTTTAAAATCAACTAACTGAACTGGTTTACAATGTAGTTACGGGTCAGGGCTATGGGGGTTTTGATTTCTCAGATTCGGTTTGGTTTTGGGAAAAATCCTAGGTTCCGTTTCGGTTTTTCTTTGTGTCAAGAACAGAACACTTCAGTCCCTTCAACTTGGAAAACATCTGCACCCCTCACCACAAAAGCCCCGTCGTATTGGTTCAGCCTAACGTCCCTTTGATCATTGTTAGAGGTTCTAGGGGATCAGTTGCCATGCCCATTCAATCAGAAAAAGCCATAAATAGAGGATATGGAATGAGTGTTTTTCTCATAATATTTATGAAACGAGTTTAAGAATTTTCCGTTTTGGCGAGCCTCTGGCGAGGCCACGGAAAATTCCGACGAGTTTCATAATTATATGAGAAAAACACTCATTTCATACTCTATTTTTCATATGACACACAAATTAGCCACTTAGTATGGCTGTTTAACTTATCACCTAACTTGAGTTGCAGACGGCACTTGGAAAAAACATCCTCGTATAACTAAAAATTTCCATTGTTTGCTTCCAAAACATAGGTTAAGACCCCTCATTGGAACGAGCTCGTCGAGCTCATTCCAATGAGGGGGTCATAACCTATGTTTTCGAAGCAAAAAGTGAAAATATAAAAAAAATGAATGGCGTTTTTCTTGTAGGTAAAAGATTAATACAATATAACCCACCCTAAATAGGAAAGATAACGTAAATTCTCCCTACTGAACTTATGCAAATGTGAACCAGTTGTATTTTGTTTAGCCAATCAAATTATCTAGTTTTAAAATTGACCAATGAAATTGACGGAAGGCTTTATTTAACACTGATTAATATGAAAACAATATCAAGTGTTTTAAAATGAACAAAATGGACGAGTCATATGATAAATCAGGGTAACAAATGAATGAAGTCCATCTCATCCGGGTTTGTTCTCATGGTCATATTTTCTCCATTGCCGACTCGTCCAGCGGACGATTAAGTGACAAGAGTCTTCAAAGGGCTTTACTCCAGTTCCCCCATTTATTTATCTATTTACTGGTGTTTAAGGTCACATACTTATGCACAATGGCTAATCGTGACAGTTTTACGGGTGGGGGAAGCCGGAGTACCCGGAGAGAACCATCGAGCAACTGTCAGCTCCTCAACATTCTAACTGTTCAAGCTCCGCTCAAGCAGGGTTACAGCGGTTGAAGACATGTGCACCATCGACGTGCAGAACGCCTTAGTACACGGCGTCATTGTGCCCCCATGTAGGCAATCGGGATAAAGTACCTTGACCAAGGACACAACACAGGTCGTCCCAGACGGGGATCGAACTCGAGACCTCTAGCACAGAAGTCCAACACTCTACCACTGAGCCACCGCTATTCACCCAGTTCCCTACAGTAAGATTGTTTGATTAGTTTATACACAAACAGTAAAAATGTTCGGCCGTTTTCGGAAAACCAAAAAACCGTCTAGCCCCATTTCGGCATTTCGTAAAGGTCACTTCTTTATTAGGGTCCATGGCCACTATGGTTATATCATGACCATAAAGCAAATATAAAGTTAAAATAAACCATAGTTTATAACGTACTTGTATTTGTCCACTTTAGAGAAATCGTCCCAGGCGTTGGTTACCGGATCCAGGATGCTCTTCACTTCTTGCACGTTGCGGATGGAAATTCCTGCCCTGAACACAATATATCTTGTCACTGAAATAAGTATAATTCTTCCCTCTGTAAATTGAATGGATGTTTTGTCTCCAGTAATTTCTTCAGTTAAAATTAAATAAATTTTTCATCAGAGCGGGTTAAGAGTGAAAACAGTAAAAACAAGCTTGTTCACAAAGGTGGCCTGAAAACGGGTGTTATGTGTTCAGGGAACTTTGTGTCTTGATATCCTGGAGGTAGCATTTTGAACTTTCTAAGTTACTGAATCGAATAAAGGGAGAACACACCTCCATGTGAGTTTAAATAGTCTAGTTGAGATGTAAATGTGGAATTCACGAGTTTTTCCAACATCAGGCGTCGGTCTCCTGTACTTAACTGTCAGAACACTAAAATCAGTTGGGTTAAAAATTAACCAAAATCAACTGGGTTGAGTGAATATGAACCCAGTTGGGTTCATATTCACTCAACCCAGTTGATTTGGGGTAATTTTTAAACAAACCGGTTTTAGACTTAATTCACATTTCTTTAACAGTGGGCGCGGTGGCTCAGTTGGTAGAAGTGCAGGATGCAAGCCGAGAGGACCTCGGTTCGAATCCCACCTGTGGCAACCGCGTTGTGTCCTTGGGCAAGACACTTCACCCCCATTGCCCACGTGGGGGCACGGTGACGTATACCGAGGCGTACTGCACGTCGATGGTGCACCTGTATTCAACCAATGCTAACCTTGCTTGTGTGGAGTTGGTATGTTGGGGAGCCGACAGTTGCTCGCCGTTGCAAGGTGGTTCTCTCCGGGTACTCCGGCTTCCTACACCCGTAAAACTGTCACGGTCATGGTTAGGCATTGTGCAGAAATACGTGACCTTTAACACCAACTAGATCGAGTTATTTGTGTACAAAGCACACAATGGTGTATCCCCGCATTTCCTAAGCAACACCTTAGCATAGTCTTAACGTTTCGAATTAATACCCTGAGAGCCTTTTGATGAAAACTGATTTTCTAACAATAAAAGTGGTTCCTCTGGAACCACCTGGGGCAAAATCAAAATTCCGAAACCTTCATACACATCCAGTGATGCTACATGAACACATTGACATAGTTTAAACGTTTCGAATTGAATACCCTAGGAGCCTTTCAGGGTGTGACGGACGGACGGACAAACGGACGGACGGACGGACAGACGGACGGACGGACGGACGGACGGACGGACGGACGGAGATCACGACAATATCCTCGCATTTTTGAAAATGCGGGGATAATAAATAAATAAATATAAATAAATTTCCTTGACAAAAAGGGCTAGTTTCAAGTTAGAATCATGAATTAAGTAGTTTAAGCAGCATCACCTCAATGCGGACATTTCCAACATTAAATAACACCACTGGGCGCGCAGTGGCTCAGTCGTTATCGCATCGGACTTCAAACCGAAAGGTCCACGATTCGACCCCCACCAGGGGGAACTGTGTTGTGCCCTTGGGCAAGGCACTTTATCACGATTGCCCAAGAAGCACTAAGGCGTACTGCACGTCGATGGTGCATTTTACTTCAACCAATTCTAACCCTGCTTGGGTGGGGTCAGTACGTTGGGGAGTCTGGCAGTTGCTCGCCTTTGTTCGGTGTTTCTCTTCGGGTACTCCGGCTTCCTCCACCCGTGAAACGGTCAGACGCGAGGTGACCGTGGCTGTCGATAGTGTCGTTAAACACCAATAAATATTTAACCCCCTGCATACTGATGTCGAAATATTTAAAGTTCAAGGTGCAAATTTTTCCCATAATGCAACTAGAAATTTAACCAATTCAATCTTGTTTGACAGAGCTCATTGAGCTCTGTCAAAGATTGAATTGGTTAAATTCCCAGTTGCATTATGGGAAAAATGGCTACTTGAAATTTGGATATTTTGACATCAGTGTGCAGGGAGTTAATTGACGTCACATGAAGTCAAGACATTCGAATCCGGATATGCATTGCTCAATCTGCTAAGGATCACCTCAACACATCGAATCTGTACATAGAAGGTAAATGTGATTCCGATCATTCATCATTGTAAAATAAACTCCCTAGACCTTTTAATTTGTTGCATGTGTTATCATACGATGGTCAATTTTAGGCTGGAAAAGTCGACAGTGATCTTTCCAAGGATTTCAAACCTCGGTTAGCTCAGTTTTAGGTTACTGTTCAAGGGTTCCTAACTTCATTTGGACTTCAAACATTACGTTGTCTGTTCAAGACGCCATTTTATTTGAGTCTTCATAAACACTGGCGAGGTATAGGAATGCAGCGGAAGTGTGTACGGGCTATAAGCGCAGACTTCAACGTGATGGATATTAATGCATCGAGCCAGACTGGTGACCTATTAAGTGAAGAGGGAAGGAAATGAATGGATGTACTGGCCAGAAAATAAGCAGCCTGACATTTGCAGAATGAGGTCTCCAGTGGGTGAATTTGAAAATGCTATTCTATACAGTGGGCCATTGTATCCTCTGGGTACATCCTGTTTCGTTTTGAGACCCTGATTCAGATTGAGATTCACAGAGGGTAAATTTAGTGATGCTACCCTGCTGTGAAGGGTAGCATCACTAAATTCACCCTCTGGGGACCTCATTTTGCAGATGTCAGTCTGCTTATTTTCTGGCTTGATGGATGTACTGGCCAGCACGCCCACTCGACCTGAACTCCATACAGTATGCACAACTCAGGTTCCAGACTACAAGAGAGGAACCTTCCATCCAACTTAAGGCGCTCCGAGACATCTGGCAAACTTTAGTTCGTGAATAGAACAATCTGCACAATATTCATTGATTTAATCCAAGCATGTGGAAACTCAGAAAAATGTTGAATGCCCGAGGGAGACACTACTAAAACTTTTTTGAATTGAGTAAATAGTTTCATAAAACTGAATTGTTCAGTGGGTGGTTTAAAATCTTCAAAAAGTGGGTATCCATATCACATTCCTTATTTATTGGTGTTTAAGGTCACATTTCAGCACAACGGGGTTACCACAACATGGATGTACGTCAAGACCAGCCAATCATTTATACCCATGTTGCCTATTTGAGAGGATTTACATTCCAGCATTGGTGGCCAGGTCCTTTTTTACAAGTAAAATAGCTTGTTCACTACACTAAACAGGCACTGCTCCCCTTCTCGGCGTTCCCACGGGGCATCTCATTCCTTGACTTCACCATGTAAGATTTCACACAGGGGAATAACACAAAGGAAGGGTTAGCAGGGATGTGCCCATTTTAAATTGAGTGCCGGGTGACGATCTCAAAATCGGAACAGGCCAACTAGTTAACCCCCTGCACACTGATGTCGAAATCTCTAAATTTCAGTCTCCTAATTTTTCCCATGATGCAACTAGGAATTTAACCAGTTCGACCTTGTTTGACATAGCTCATGGAGCTCTGTCAAACAAGATTGAACTGGTTAATTTCCTAGTTGCATGTTGAAGTTTTAATATTTTGATACCAGAGTGCAGAGGATTAAGCAATCTGAACGTCGTGGCTGGCGATCCAATGCGTTCAGATTGCTGAACTACTGTAAGATTGACTAGGCAGGGTTCGGAGCGCGGTGGCTCAGTGGTTACGTTAATGAACTTCAAACCTAGAGGTCCACGGTTCGATCCCCGCCAGGAGTAACTGGGTTGTGTCCTTGGACAAGGCACTTAATCCCGATTACCCAAGTTGGGATACGGCGGCGCTGTGTGCGTGCTGGGGCGTACTGAACGTCAATGGTGCACCGGTTTTCAATCAATGCTAACCCTTCTTGTGTGGAGTTAGTACGTTGCGGAGTAACGGTTGCCTGGCGTTGTTTGGTGGTTCTCTCCGGGTACACCGTCCTCCACCCGTAAAATTGTCCGACACGAGGTGATCCTGGCTGTTGAAAGTGCCGTTAAACTCCAATAAATAAATAAATGAATTTATATTTATTTATTTATTTATTTATTTATTGGTGTTTAATGTCACATATTTGTGCACAATGGCAAATCATGACCATGACAGTTTTACGAGTGGAGGAAGCCGGAGTACCCGGAGAGAACCACCGAGCAACGGCGAGCAACTGTCAGTTCCCCAACATACGAACTCCACACAAGCAGGGTTAGCATTGGTTGAAGACAAGTGCACCATCGACGTGCAGTACGTCTTAGTACCAATAGCGGATACAGGGGGGGGGGGGGGGGGGGGGGGGGGGCGGTGGGGCGGTCGAACCCCCCCCCCCCCCTTTAGGTCGTGTTTGTCTCGCATGTAGGGCGTAGCCAGTATTATCATTTGAGGACAATACATGAATTGAAGTAAAAACATACGACATTTATTTCCTCCATCACCATTCGCTATGGAAAACAAATATACCGTTGAAATTATGCAAAATATATCTACTGGTCGCCTTCATTTATAGCGTCACCGACACAGCATGATTTTGAGGTGTTACATGTCCCTAGCCTCAGGTACCCCATGGCTATGCCAATTATGGGTCAGGATCTTAATTGGCATAGTCATGGGGTACCTAAGCCTAGAGGGCTGACTGCTGAAAACTTTCAAACGCTGGGAGATCGCAATGTTCTCCTGAGGTTAAGTCGGTTATGACTGTAAACAGCGAGTCCAAAATACAATATTATGGTAAACGGATCTGAAGAGCATATTTCAAATTTTCTAATTCTGTCTTGAACATATGACAGAATTTGAAATTCTGAAACATGCTGTTTAAAAAGAGTTAATTAGCCATTCAAAAATTCAAGAGGATTTCCACCCCACAAGCCACCAGAATGCCCCATTTGGTCGCTTCGGCATCTGCACGATTCGCCCCCCCCCCCCCCCCCTTTGAGAATTCCTGTATCCGCCACTGCTTAGTACACACCACCGTGTCCCCACGCGGGCAATGGAGATGAAGTGTCTTGCTCAAGGACACAACGCGGTTGCCGCAGGTGGGATTCGAACAGAGGACCTCTCGGCTTGCAGCCTGCACCTCTACTTACTGAGCCACCGCGCTCCCAAATAAATGAATAGAAGAGGCACGTTCAGGGACATGTCTATTGTTACTTTTTAACGTCCGCGGGCATTTACATTTCTTTCTAAAGTTTCAATAAAATGGGGGATATAGATGTAAGCAGCACCAGCAGCACACTAAGTGTAGGTAAGTTAGGAAGTATTAACATTATCCGACAGGTTGCCAATATAATTAGTTCAACAAAGCAGATTTTGGGAATCCATGCACCATCGACGTGCAGTACGCCTTAATACACGGCGTCATCGTGCCCCCATGTGGACAATCGGGATCAAGTGAAGAGGGAGGGGACACAATGTAAAGTGATGGCAAGATATCGCGCATGAGCATAAAAGCTACAAAACATATTGATGGCGCTTTACCTCTTCTAAGGTAGGAGTTCAGTGATATGAAAAGGAGCCGGATCATGCGACTGATCGCCATCAACATCCCACACATTAATCTGCACCAAACTCGACATGCCAGTCTTGGACGCGGCGGAAGTTCGGAGAAACCGGGCGTGGTTGGGGGAGACAAATGCCCAAAACTGTCCGAACCTAACAGTAACGACCATATGGGGGAAAGGTTAAATCCATAGAAATGCCATCTTTATTAATTTTCGGGTTTTGAGTATGACAGAATGTGTTGACAATCGTGCGTGTGTGTGACAGGGGAGTGGTGCTTTGATTAAATATAGGGGAATTGGAAGTGGTGTAGGAAGCTGGACTTGAACAAAATAATTACCTTTGATTTGCATCATAAGATGTTTCTTTGAATTCTGCAGTCACGAGACACTGAAAATGAAAACCACTATTTTAACTTTAAGAAAAATCGTTTTGGGCGCCCGATTTTTTAAAAATGCATTTTTCGTCTTTTCAGTATAACCTGTGGCTAGTTTGAAAGGACTTGTACCCAAGATTGTTCTATATGATGTCCTGTCTTCTAGGATTGTTGAAAAAAGTCAATGGTCAAGCAAAATATGTCTTGGTGGAGTAGGAGATGAGCTTAAATAATGATGATCAATATTTCACACCAATATTCAATTCAATTCAATCTTTATTTCACAGCATACAAATACAAATAGAGAGAGAGAGAGAGTAAAGTTAAATTATTGAATGATTTATAAATGTATACTGTGGGGAATGGCAGCCTTGTGACTGTCTTCCTGTCATCCCCCAAACAATCAAAATAAATAAAACAGAATGGGAAATGGCAAGTGTTAAATTCAAGTCAAATGTAGTCGATCCAGACAGCAGATAGTTGTTGCGTTTATATTAACACCCTTTACATTAGAATTGAGTATTGTTTCCACATCATGGATCAAATTCCCAAGTGTTCTGTCTCGGATTGTTTTATTCCGTTAATCAACTGTGTTTCCGAATCATAATCGAATCAACAGTGTTTCCGAAAAAAAAAAAAAAAAAAAAAATACGCATTCCTTAGTAGGCCAGTACAATTATCGTAGGCTAATGGGGCGATGTAAAAACCGGAAAACCGCGGGACAACCTTTTCTTCTGCTTGTGGGAAGAGAAGAGTCATATGAAGGCAATAACGATCCCGAGAGTTTCAGATAATGCAACTGGAAATTCAATATTTATTGGGATTTAAGGACACTTTCGACAGCCATGGTCACTACTCAGTTTTACGTTAAGGGTTAGGACTGATTGAAGACAAGTGTAGCATCGATAGTGTAGCAAAGTACAGTATCGAAAATATATGGAATATGACATCTTGTCAGACCTGGTCAAAGTGACTTTCAGCAAGTATGCAAACTACCAATATAAGGGCGAGACGCTGTGGAATAACCTGAACGACCCTGAGAAAAGCACGAAGGTCATTCAGATGGTCTTCGAGGACCAGGCCGGCACTTGTGCCACTCACGCTCGTGATACTGAGGCTTTCTGTGGTGTCTTCCCACTAGACCAATTCCCTTTAGACCAATTCCCTTTAGGCTAATTCCCAAAAGACCGATTCCCCTTAGACCAACTACATACTGTTATTGATTAAGGGTTGATTAAGGATAATTAAGAAAACATTTATTTACTGGTAAGGACTTTATTTGATAATATATTTATATGCATTACATACAAAAAATATAGGTTTATAACATTTCAGCATAGCTCAGTACATATAACGTTTTACAAAAAATGAGGTCCCCAGAGGGTGAATTTGGTGATGCTACCCTTCAGAGCAGGGTAGCATCACTAAATTTACCCTCTGTGAACCTAAACCTGAATCAAGGTCTCAAACAAACAGAAAGAGGTACCCAGAGGATAAACTGCCCACTTTACGGGATGGCATCAGCAAATTCACCCTCTGGGGACCTCATTCTGCAAATGACAGACCGCTTATTTTCAGGCTTGAATATCAACATTAAATGCATTTATAAATATATCAAATTATTGATATAGAATTATTTTAAAAGTAGAACAGATCAGTTGGTCTTTTGGGAATTGGTCTTTTGGGAATTGGTCTTTTGGGAATTGGTCTTTTGGGAATTGGTCTTTTGGGAATTGGTCTTTTGGGAATTGGTCTTTTGGGAATTGGTCTTGTGGGAATTGGTCTTGTGGGAATTGGTCTTGTGGGAATTGGTCTTGTGGGAATTGGTCTTGTAGGAATTGGTCTTGTAGGAATTGGTCTTGTAGGAATTGGTCTTGTAGGAATTGGTCTTGTGGTAATGAACCCTTTCTATAACCCCTAGATCATAACGGTCGAGGACGTCATTGACGGTTTGTCCAAACAGCTCTATCGCCAGTGGATGCAGTGTCTACCAGCAGTGGCACGAGACCAAAAAACCTCTTTTCCGCATCACTCAACAAACGACATCCTGAGATAGCAATGACCGCAGAGGATCTGGCCCTAGCGGAGGTCTCCTTGGGTGAGTTTTTGACCAGTAAATGCATTGTGCAGCTTGACATGAGGACGACTTATGACGACCGGGATAGCACTGAAAATGCGAGATAGGGAGCCACCCTATAAATCACGAAGGTTGCTGAAAAACTCGGCACGTTGAATATAGAGTATAATCGCCCTGGACTGGTCGAAATCACGCGTGGGCAGCGATGCTCACGCATGCGTGTACCAGGTAATAAAAATCAGCAACATTTTACGTAATGAAGCACCAGGTTGTACCCGGTGATTCATTAAATTTTTGATGATTATTCCTATAACTAGGGTTTGGAATATATTATTGCGTCCGTGGAAATATTGCCAATCTTTGGAAATTAACCTGTACACGGCGGCCGTACAGTATATGATCACAGATTCCCAACTCAACAATGATGGCCGTTATGTCCAGATATATTGATCCGTACATAATATTAATGTATTATCAGGTGTCAGACAGAATCCCACTCAACAATCATCTGGACCAACAGACTGCGGGAAGACTGTTTCGTATGTGACCCACTGGAAGATCCCTATAGGAGCAATTTCAGACAGTGATTCTCATTTGTGTTTAAGGTCACACATTTCTTCACAACGGCTAATCGCGACCACGATACTTTTACAGGTGTAGGAAGTACCCGGAGAGAACCACCCAGTAACGGAGAGCAACTTCGGCTCCAGCATACTAACTCCACACGAGCAGGGTGAGCATTGGTTGAAGACAGGTGCACTACTAAAATGCAGTACGCCTTAGTACACAACGTCTCCGTGCCTCCCACGTGGGCATAGGGATGAAGTGTCTTGCCCAATGACAACGCGGCTGCCGCAAGTGCGATTCGAAAAGAGGACATCTCGGCTTGCAGCCTGCACCTCTATCTACTGAGCCACCGTGCCCCTCGTGATCATCTAGCGATCGGGTATAATAGGCATCGGGTCCACTCATGGATCTGTCAGACGCAGACATTTGAGAGCTCCACGACTTTTTGCAGGCCTTCAACCAATTCTGCGGAGAGGAGAACCCACTCTACACATAATCAAAGACTTCTGTCTCAAATGCTCTTAAGACGTTTTGTCGGAGCAGACGTCCATTCCAAGCAAAGTGTATCTGTGCTGACCCAAAAATACAAATACGGTCCTAAAAGACTGTAGAGAGCAGACCCGCTGGGTTGCTCTATTTCACTACGAAGTCCGCGAAAGTTTCGAATACTGTCTTCGGGAAAATGATGAGATTCATTCGCGCGAGGAACAAGTCGAAGTGAGCCAGCAGCTTTCCGAAACCATGCATATCAAGCTCCATCTGAAGACTGATCAGTCGGCTGCTTATAAAATGCTAAAATGAGAGACATTGTCAGTATAGTGGACATCCTTTCTGCTTGCTGTCTCGGCACATAATGTTGCACTTTTGTGTTGTCGACTTATGGGTATCTTAGCCATCGTCGGCAGGCGATATAGCGTTTCACAAAGTGAGGAAGTTGGTGCAAGTGTTGCTTTTTGAGGAATTCAACTGCAGCATGGAGGAATTCAACTGCAGCATGGCGAAATTCTCTCTGCGTCTTCAGGGGACGACTAGTTCACAAACCGGATGATGTTGGGACGACATGGAAAGTCCTCCAACCAATAGTTGTTAAAGAACTGCTGAAAAGGAAAGCTCGCCGCGCCGGCTGCAGGGAAGGATGGGGAAAAGTAAACAATATTTTGGACGACCTCTCACAGGTGATAAAATTGACAGCGTGAACGAGATTGATACTAATTACAAGGCGCGATTTGACATTTCGATGTCTACGCCGTTTTAGTTTGATGCGGCAGCAGCTTGTATATTTCTGCACATCCTCTCGGAGAAACAACCGATTTCAGACCTCCAAGCTTACCCATTTGTTGGACATGCACTGAGAAGGGAGACATGTGAGCTGTACCACAGGGACAGCAAGTAGCAAGCTCTGCAAACTGTCGCCTTGACAACAGCCAGGCATCGTCATTTTGGACATGTCTCATCTGACTATCAGAAAATGTTCTAAAATATATCGACATATGGCACCACCGGCGGTGCAGACACCATAGAGGGAGACAGCCTCGTTTGAACATCAAGAAAATGTCCGTCGACCAGGGGTTGAAAAAGAAGCGAACTAAATGCCCAAGGTGGTAGCTGGGCGAAAAGGGGGCCATGGCGCGAAAAAGTAACATGGAAAGCTGCTGGCAGAGTAGAGCAAGGCTTGGGATGCGAAACGCGTAAAGGGTCCGGGGGCAGATGTTCCAGTGTATTTCATTTGTCAACATCACGAGTGTAAGAAGTCAAGAGCGGTCAGCGATCAGTCGTGCTATAACCGTGGTCTCGATCTTCAGATAGCCAGACTTCATTCTACTTTTCAAAAGGGATGACAGCGCTTCAGACCTCTAGCTCTGTTAGAATGGCAGATTCAGCAAAATATCAGGAGGACCGTCCGAGCCCAGTCTTGCTCCTCGAAATGCCTCTCTAACCATTTGTCGATAACTGAGTGGACACTTGGATCGAATGCCCACTTACGTATTTGGGCGAGATGGGTAACTGTCTCTAGGGGCAAAACGCTGTTGACAGATATGAGAATCAACTGCTTTTGGGCGACCAAAGCGCTCTAAGTAGGGATGGGCCTTGCCTAAGCTCTGAAACCTTGCGAAGCACGCCCCTCATCAAGTCTGATGTTGATGTTTTTCGTTCCCGAGGCCACCATGGTCGTGCTCAGTGCAGGCTCTCTGCACTCTAAAAAAAAACCCAATACATTTTGGTATTCTAGAATACCACCAGTATATGAGATACCTAAAACACCGAATATTGATAGCCTCCTCCCCCCCCCCCCCCCCCCCCTATATTTTGCACGTATAATATCAAATGGGTGGTTGTGGAATACCAAACTGTCGATAAACAGGAGTTACATCCCCTGCATATCCACCACGTGAGCAACTTGGGCGCCAAGCGCGCGCGTCGTCTGTATCAACAATGGCGGTTTCGGTCGAAGCCTGGGAACATGAAAACTTGATTGAATGGCTCATATATAGGAAGAGGGTTGGATGACTTGGTGCGAACTGTATTTGATTTATGTTAGTTGCAGTGTATGCCTTTCATATATATATTAAAGGAACTGCATAACTCAATTTTTTCTTCTTTCATTTTTTTCATAGCGACATGATTTGTGGTGTTATCTACATAAATGTATCTTCGCCCGTGATGGAGGCTGGTACTTCTGCAGCTTTTCATACTTCGGTCCGGTTCTTTGGGTCCGTCAATGGAGCAATATTTGAGCCTACCCCTCCCATGTATATTCTGTGTACATGAAAAAATGGGGGAGGGGTAAGTACCAAACTTTTGGTTTCTTGGAGCACCATAGGATAAGTACTTGAATTCAGTTATCTAGAGAACCATAATCAAGTACCAAACTTTTGGTTTTCTCGAGAACCAAAACGAAGTACCAGACACTTTTGGTTTCTCAAAGTACCATTACAGTTCGGTTTCTTTGAGTACCAACAGTGTTTTGGTTTCCTGGAATACCATAATTTTGGTACCCCACACGGGACAAGTTGAGTACCACTGTTGGTATCACCGAGTACCCAGAGCTTTTAGAGTGTGGAGTTCTTTCCGGGGCCGTTCTTCTCTTTAACCGGAACTGCTGCTGTGCGATTTAACCCGAATGCTAGGGTTTTGTCTCCTGACTGGGTACAATCCTCAAAGCCTCGGTGTTTCTGCGTTCTGTAGATCCGGCCATATTTGAGCACGAACAGATCAACCCCGATTTGCTTGGCCTACCCATCCAAGTGCCAGAATGTGATTGGTTCATCTTTCGTGGCTAGTCTTATGGCGTCCCACACGTCGCCCTCAAATTTGAACCTGTCAGGCTTGTGGGAAGTGAAGGCCTTTTGGTCAGGCGTAACCCGTGTGGATTAGCTCTGCTCTGGTTGGTAATTCCGGCCGTTGTGAAAGTCCGCACCCTCTTCCCACCATTTTGTTCTGGCGTCTGAACTGGGGAGACCTTGCCTCCGCCACCCTCCCCCCCCCCTCCTTTGTGGTGTCAGAATGTTCAACCACATGCTGGGCGACGATTCAGATCGTCAACTTTCAGAGGTGCTACGCTTTCTGGGTCTGAATCCCAGTTTATGCGCCGGGCTTCGTATTTCGACAACTCCCTGGCTTTTCTTCCTCTCAGTCTTCACTGGGTCAAAGTTGTTTTCGGCTACCCAGTCGCCTTCGTACCGCTCGCAATAACTTTTCATGATGTTTTCGCCCTCTAGAAGTTGTCTGGGGAGCTGTCATTCGGACATCTTTGGCTGTACCACCTGACCTTGCTTCGATTTGGTCAGCGATCTGAACATCACCAGTATCGAACAGGTCATTTCTCTCATCCCTCTACGTGAAGACCAGAAGGGAAATGAGGCCTGGGCATCCAGGTCTATGAATTGATGCTCCTGGTCTGGCATTATTTCTGCAAGAATTTCCTCGATAATATAGATCTACAGCAGACATTCTGTAGTGTGGCCAATAATCCCAGTTGTAAATGGGTTTTAGAACCAATATCGCCACTAGACGCCAATATTCACCAGTAAGGTCGGGTCGCTTGTCTCACCATTTTCTGTTGTACGCTGTCAGGTACTCACATCTCCGGCACAGAGCCAGATGATGTTCTACTCTACCGCATATCGAACCAGGCATAATTTTGTTCCCTTGCGAAGATGTGCAAGGTGGAATTTACAGTCTTCCTTCAAAGATCTCTATTCAGATAGCCCCTTAGAGGTAAGAATAAGCCAGCCGCATTTGGGTGTGCCTTACATTTTACCATAGATATATTCAGGAACAATGTGCGTCTCTTTCTGCTTGATATTTGGATGAACATGGGTTGGAGGAGGGGTTTGGATGGCGGGGTTCGGATGGGCGATCTAGCTGGTACGAGCCCCTAGCCAAGCTGCTGTGGACAATATATTCCAGGAATGCAAGGAATTCATGTACGTTAACACATTTATGCTCAAATTTATGTCGAGACTCATTTGGTTAACAAGCAGCATGCCTGGAACAAGTAGGATTGGTACGCCTTCCACCCCTCCTCCTTTCCAACTCCGTTAGTGTACGAGGGCGTGTGTCTCCAGGTTACAAAATCAGATTTGGAATGGTGAATTTACTGGTTGAAGGTATGATCATTCATTAACTCTTTACCCAACGCAGTCGATATCAATTTATTTTACCCCCCCCCCCCCCCGATTGAAACGAGCTCGGCGAGCTGGTTCCAATGAAGGGTCTCATATGGTTTTAATTTTTTTGAAAAAAACTTTTGACCCGATTTATATGAAAAGTACGCGGGCGGTTACGCCTCATTCGTTATGTAAAGGTTTAAAACATTTCCTGGTAAACTGGAATTCTAGGTAGCTTTTCCAATTCAAAAACTTCAGAGCAGTGGTCACTTGATTTGAAAATTGTGAGACTAAATTAAAGAGTTATATTTATTGGGGTTTAAGGTCACATATTTCTGCACAATGGCTAACCATGACCGTGACAGTTTTACGGTGAAGGAAGCCGGAGTCCCCGGAGAGAACCACCGAGCTACGGCGAGCAACTGTCAGCTCCCCAACGTACTAACTCCACACAAGCAGGGTTAGCATTGGTTGAAGTCAAGTGCACCACCGACGTGCAGTACGCCTTAGTACACGACGTCACCGTGCCCCCACGTGGGCGATGGAGATGAAGTGTCTTGCCCAATGACACAACGCGGTTACCACAGGTGGGATTCGAACAGAGGACCTCTCGGCTTGCAGCCTGCACCTCTACCTACTGAGCCACCGCGCCCCCAATTAAAGAGTTAATTGGTAGAATGCTAAATTATTTTTGATTGTAATAATTTGTTTAGTGTCTTTACCTAGTTATAATTTATGGGAGAGCGCCCATAGGCACTCTTCCATAAAATTAAGGCAGATCCTTGTAGACAAACTAAGTTCACTTCAAAGAAAATCTAAAACACCTCCAAAGAATCAAGATCAACTCTCTGCACACTTGTCAAAATACCAAAGTTTTCAGCAGCAAATTTTACCCACAGTGCAACTGAGAATTTAATAAATTATATCTTGTTTGACAGAGCTCATTGAGCTCTGTCAAACAAGATATAATTTGTTAAATTTTTCATGCTGCATGGACAATATGGGGTCAATGTCGGAAATTTTGAAATACCACCAGAGTGCTAGGCGTTAAGCTGATGAACCTGCGCTTTATAATAAAGTCCAAATATGGGCTTCCAGCACTCTGCCAGTTAAACGTTTGCAACTCACCTTACTGTTATCGGTATATTGGCTTCTGTGTCTGTCTCATGAGATGGTTTCAGATGGTGGGGTAACTTTATATCCAGCTATTCTAATTTGGTGCTATGATTCGCAAGCTACTCTCGGATACATGTTGACTTTTTATTGTATTGCAGCCAAGAACTATTGTATTGCAACATAGCCTTGCAACCTGTAATGGAGAAAAGATAAACAATGATTTTAAAGTTTAACATCATTTCCAGAAGATGCGACTCGATCGTTCCGGCAACAAAGTGACGCTGATTCATTTGTTTCATGTCAGAATATATTTACTCAAGACGTCTAATCGTCCAGAGTCATCACAGAATGCAATTATTATTTATTTATTGGTGTTTAAGGTCACATTTTTGCACAATGGCTGATCATGACCAAAACATGAGTATCAAATCAAGACCAGGGGTGACCGTTAATAAGCCATGTTCCCCATTTGAGAGAGGGTTTGCACCCCCAAGCAGTGGTGAATGTTTCTTATTTTACCAGAAAAACAGCCGGTTTACCGCAGTGAACAGGCTCAGCTTCACTTCCCGAGGTTCCCGCTTGGATCACAGAATGCAAAAAAAAAAAAAACGCGGTCGATACTATTGTACAGATTCACGAGAACACACTAAGTCACGCGAATCCTGCGGTGAGGATCAATTTTGAATATTCTTGAATAACTTTAAATTCCAGAGTATGTTCATAGACCTATGAGTGCAGCAGTACCCATTCCATAGAAGAAAAATCATTTACAGATGTACCAGAGTTTATCCCAGAGGGTCCAGTTCCCGTTCAGGAAGATTTTTTTGTACATGCAGAACACACGGTCAAACATTCAGGCATTTGGTACACTTACTAGTGTTCAACCGATGATCGGAACCGGCCACCACAATCGGCCGATTGTGGGCAATCGGATGACAACGGCAACGGCTCCTGGAACCTCCGTTAAACAGATTGTTGCCAAGCATTTTGTGATGATTCATTAACCACATTTTATTATCTTCTGTAATTGTTCAATTGTTAATGTAAAATGTCAATGATACCATTCAATAAAGTTGAGAAACAACCACAATGTGTATTCTTAATCTCTCTAGACGCCCCTTTACATGATATACAAGTTAAACGACATGTAAAGCTTACAACTGAGCGTACTTGCGGCATTCGCTAGTTCATACCGGAATAGGTGAGGTTGCACTCGATTAACTCGGGACGGAGAAAAATTACTAGTCGCACGCACGTGGGCGGTAAACGTGGCTCTGAGAGCCACGTTTATCGCACAAGTGTGCGCGACTGGTAATTTCACTGTGACCCCAGTCAATGAAGTTCAACACTGAAAAATGTTCAGTTTTATGTAGTTCTTTCGAGCCTAGACTTGTCTAGTAGTGCTCGGTAATAGAATCAGAATCGGCATCAGAATCAGCCGATTATGAGCTCAAATAACCGGTAATTCGATCAGCGACCATTTCTGGTAATCGGTTGAACACCAGCACTTACTGACAGAAGTTACAGTACCTTCTCAGTGGTTTGTAGTTAAGTCTTGACTGTCTGTACAGAAATCACTCTAAGTTAACCCTTTACCTAACCTGAAAAGCAGACGACACTTGCAAGAATAATTCTCGAATAACTAATTTTCTTCATTTTTTGTCTCAAAAACATAGGTTATGACCCCTCGTTGGAACGAGCTCAACGAGCTCGTTCCAACGAGGGGTCATAACCTATGTCTATGTTTTTGAGACAAAAAATGAAAAGAATAATGAAAAATGGCGATTTTTGAGAATAGCGCTGGCCGGTTTTGCCGTTACGTTGGGTAAAGGGTTAAAGTGTTACTGCATTATGAAGGAGAAAAGAATTCTCAAGGCCTTCAAGCTTGGACACTTTAAATTTATTGGGGGAAATCAATGGGAATTTTGCACACTTTATTCTCATTGTTTTCCTTGCGAGAACCATTTGCAATTTATTTAATTTATTAAGGTTTAACGACCCTTTAACAGAGAAGGTCATATCGCGTCGCTGACAGTTTTACGGGTTGAGGAAGCCGGAGTACCCGGGGAGAACCACCGAGCAACGATGAGCAGCTGCCAGCTCCCCAACATCGTAACTCCGCACTGCAGCACAGGCAGGGTTAGATTGGTTGAAGACATGCGCGCCATTGGCGTGCAGTACGCCTTAGTACACGGCGTCATCGTGCCCCCATGTGGACAATCTGGGTTAAGTGCCTTGCCCAAGGACACAATGCGGGAGTCCAAATCGATCTCAGACGGTCACCTTTCCAAGGACTAACCGGGCTCGACGTTGCTTAACTTCAGTGATCTGACGAGAATCTATTACCGCAACGCCATTACGCCCCCAAGAATCGGTTTTAATTCTCGAATGAATTTTCAGCCCCAGCTAACGTTGCATATCCTGAACAGGCGCAGATTCACTTTGATGTTGCCTAAAAATACCCGTAGTGTTCAGTAATTCAAGATGGATGAGAAACTGGTTCAAAATAGATCAAAGACCAAGTTATGAGATCAATATCCAATAATTCATTACAGGTCGGTGTACCACGGTACTCTTGCTTCAACAGAAAGTCAAGATCTGTGCGTTATGAACTTATGGGGTTGACGGAGTGGGTTTACCTATTCAAGGCCGAAATATTGTGCTCCGAGAATTTCAAGAACTGGTTCGCATTTGGTAGATCGACTCCGGCGCACGAATCAGATAAGTAGCATAACCCGCTAAACATTTTTTTCAAGTCTTTAAAATAAGCAGGACATAACCCTAATTTATAGCCCATATTTTCTCCATTTCGACATAAGCTGAATATCACATCTGTTTTTTTTTATTTTGTTTTTTTTATTAGGGTTTAACGACACATTAACAGCCAGGGTCACATGTCCGCGACAGTTTTACGGATGGAGGAAGCCGGAGTACTCTGAGAGAACCACCGAGCAACGACGAGCAGCTGTCAGCTCTCCAACGTCGTAACTCTGAACTCTGCACCGCGGCACAGGCAGTGTTAGATTGGTTGAAGACATGCGCACCATCGACGTGCAGTACGCCTTAGTACACAGCGTCATCGTGCCCACATGTGGGCAATCGGGGTTAATAATCAGAGCGAACAGGCCATATGGGGTACTTGGAAAATTCCTGGTGGGCCCCGTATTGGATGTTCCCCTGGGGCCCCAAATTTTATGTAGCCCAACACGTATTGGTGTATGAAACTTTGTGGAAATGGCCAACAGGCGAAATGGATTTGATTGCATCGACTGCCGGTAAACCGAAATGTTCTCTATATGGACAGTGCCGTATTAACTCATGATCGGGCCCCAAGGCTTTTAGGTACTTAGTCATCGGGGCTCCTTCCGGCACTTCAATCTTTCATCCCACTGCAGCCGACAGCCTGGCCCGGTAGGCACTATGCCGCAGTACATATAGCCCTATATCAAGGGGCGTAGGAAGCTTATAATATTGGGGGTATTGTAAACGGTCTTGTAGGGAACAGCACGGCCGCCTTTGGCGGCCCACTCTGCATAGCCGAGCCCGGGGGAGAGTGCGGGAGGGGGATACGCTGGCGGGGGTTCGGGGTGGGGAATTTGAAATATGAACTACTGATAGCTCATTTCCTCGCTTCTGAAGTGAAAAAATCAAGGTATTGTTGCTGTTAAGAGAATGTATGTCAGAGGAAGATGTTAACCTGTTGAGTGTCAAATCAGTCAGTGACATCGGCTACCAACTTTTTTTTGGGGGGGGGGTTAAATATCCCCCTTAGACAGCCCCCATCCCCCCTCCCCTGCTCCTACTCCATTGCCCATATCCACTTTTGAAGAATTCTGCTCAACTTGACATTTAAGTAAGCATTAAAATTAAATACTTACATATATTTAGTATACTTATGAGAGTATATATAGACAATAAACATATAGTGTGTTTTTATATCTGTTATACAACGAGTTGAAATATGGTTTATTTTTTCGAGGCTTCGCCGAGAAAAAATAAACCATATTTCAACGAGTTGTATAACACATAAAAACAAACTATATGTTTGTTTTTATCTGATAACAAACAGACACCCGTCTCGTGCGTCTACCCGACTTATATATGCTTCCCACAGGCCTCCAAAGAAAACCAGTCTACGAGACAAGAGAAATAGGACAAGACGCATAGAGTTGTGTCCCTTACATTACAAAATCGATGACGGCGATTGTAAAGTGCGATTGCACTTCTTGCATCATGTAACTGCGCTGGAACAAAATAAATTTCAACTATTTTATTAACAGTAACAAAACGGTGTTTCAGTAGAGTTATTCTTTTTTTGGCATAGTTCCAGTTTTCTTCCGTGTTTTATGCTGTAGTCCCAATATAACAAATAATTTTGCGTTTGTTTACAATTTTTACGAAGTGTTTTTTTTCAGGTAGAGCAGACGAACTTTTAATTAGCGCAGTTCCGCGAGTACTTTTGATCGAGGCCGTGACTATAAATAGTTCGCAGTCGCCGCATACTAATTACTATTAACATTCAAGTAATTTCTACAATGTTTTGAAGCAAAATTTTAGGTTGCCTTTATTGAAGAAAAATAAATAAGAAATGACACCATCAGAGGATTTTGACAAAGTGCAATAAGCGTACAATTAAAACCTGCCCTGTGATATAACGATGTTTCATGAATGAATGAATGAATATGGAATTGAAAGAGGTCAGAGGTCGTTCGCATAAATTATAATTATATACAACACCCGTTGTATATACTTCAAGTATATACAACGGTTGTTATACTCTATGGTTATCAGATAAATATGGATAAAATACATTTGTAAATGTATCGCTACGGCGCAGAGTGCAAAGTGTCTAACCATTGAGGCGCTGGTAACAGCCCATGTTGGAGATTTCGTGTAGGGCATCTCCGTGTCGATGGTGGGGGATGCGGACGACCACCTCGAAAGTTTAATTTGTGAACCCCTGAGATGGATTTTGACGCCTGCCTCGGGCTTAATTCTAGTCAATTTATCCAAGAAAAATCCATTTCCCCAAGTAGGTTCACGAGTTTCATGGAGCGTGGTCATTTTAAGTGAAACGGAACAGTGAATTCGAAAAAACGGATCGGTCACAGATTCATGTCAGAATTTCGGAAAATTTTATCCGGTGAACGTTCGAGTTGGTGAATTTGGAAAATCACCTCCGATCGTTCGAACTTCAGTCGCCAGTCAATTAAAATGGAGTGTAAATTATATGGAATCTGGAGTCGGAGCAGGGAGAGAGATTAAAGACGGTAACCGCAACAAATCGCCGATCGCAGTCGGAAAAGCTGATTACTTCACTGGTCAGAAAAGTTTTAAACATGAAGGAATTTGATTTGAATTTCAAGCTATTGGAATGTGCACCTTCCAATTTCCAACTACTGATGGTCATTGGCGGAGGGGGAGGACACCACCCTGCCCCCCCCCCCCCACCTCCTTGTCGCTACGTGCTTGGTAATAACAAGTATATAACACGGGTAATGGTTTAAATACTAGTAATGTTTTGTGGGTGTTTTTTTTTTTTAAAACGTTCAATGGACAAAATTTTGATTCGAAATATCACCCATCTACGTATTTTATCGTATTTTTAATCCAAGTGACTGTTTGCCGATGCTTCCCTTTACGGTTTTAAGTTCGCGATGTGTGGGATGGGTTGATAGGTTCACAAAACGTGATCTGATGAATTAGATGAGTTAAATTAACTTATCAGTGATCTTTTAATTTTCATTCACTCTTTTTTTCCAAAAATTAACTCATGGCAGTTTTGGAGAAGCCGTTGCTTGATGTGAAAACATTCCTTTAATTCTAGAAAAGGTTTTGGCCAAACAAAATTAAATGATTCTTACGAAATTCTTTTTTCAAATGAGGGCGGTTTTTAATTTTTTCTTCTTGATGGAATGGTCGCTGGTGCCTAAAATCCAGTTGTGAGAGCCTAAAATTGAATGCTACAGCCTCCATGTTGATTTCGCCGATAGGCTTTTTGTTTAAGTTATCATACAACACAATCAATATAAAACTGATTTATTTATTGGTGTTTAAGGTCACATACTTCTGCATAATGGCTAATCATGACCACAACATGAAGATAAAGTCAAGATCAGTCACTTGTTTATATCCCATGTTGCCTATTTTAGAGGACTCACACCGCAAGCATTAGTGACTGGGTCATTTTACCAGCGAAAAAGAGCTGATTTACCACAGTAAACAAGCACTGCTTCACTTCCCGGGGTTCCCACGGGGGCAATATAAAACTAAAATGGAGATCCAAAATAATGAGTTTTAACAGGTTGACTGCTTGAAGCCACAATCAGCAAATAGTTTTATATAAATTTGTTCTATTACAAATTATTGGAGAGTGCCTGTTAGCACTCTCCAAAAATTGTAAATAGAAATGACAATTTTTTGATGAATAAATACAGACCAAAAATAATCTAGCCTTCAACCAGTGAAATGTCTATTCTGTCCATACATGAGAAGCGTGTCGCATTTCGCGAAGAGAATAACAATATTGTATCAATGGATACGTTTGGAATGGGGGGGGGGGGGGGGGCGCTAATTGACCATATGATGCTTTGCATCATCCGATCCGTAAAGCGGTGAGTAGGGGGGCGTGCGCGAAGGGGGTGTCCCCCTCTCACTGGTGGGGAGCGGGGGCTTCCCCTCGTAAGATTTCAAAAATTGCATCAGAAACCCCGTTTTCCTCAACTCTGAGCTCTCATTTGGAAAGTAAATTGCTACCAGAAAAATAGTGATTATATACACAAACATTTCATGCAATACATGGAAGTATCTTGACTAATACTGAAATGGTTAACCGGATAACCAGTTTGAAACCAGTTACCTACCTAACCGATTAAAAAACCGTCAACCGGTTATCCGAAATACTGACAGTGACCGCCATTCCAGTTAAAACGCAGTAAATCTGCCGCTTCGTCTTTGGGATAGATTTCACCTCGAAGCCGTGATGTAAATATTTACAAATAATCGACTTTGACCTTCAAGACTTCGTTAATGATCGGCATTTTCCGTGAGTACTGTTTAATCGCATAAACTATTCCGTAGTATGTATACAAACGAACGTTGTCGAGTACTCGACAACGTTCGTTTTTAGACACTACGGAATAGTTTCTACGAATCCTGCTTTGAAATTTCTAGAGTTTTGATCCCATGTTCTGTGAAATAATGGCCATGGATTATCCGGTTGTAGCTGTCGGTTAGTCAGATGTGGAAATGAGCCAACCGTTTCAGCCCAAATCTTGACATTTCTTTCATTCCAGTTCCTTTTAATTTAAAAAATTATATTTAAATATAGTTCGGCCGGCAGTTAGGGGGTTTCTAGAATACTTTTTAAAATTTGTCTAACGGTATTGTTTTACCTCTTCCTTTCTACGTTTACCCCAGTTCTTTTCGGGTGGTATTACACACCCGTTCAGTCAGCACTTGGCTCACGAGAACTTTTATCACCACATTTCATTTCTTTCGCTGTCTATTGTTTTCGTGTTGTGTCTGTACCCTGAAAGTCTTCAGCAGGCCGAAAGCTAGGTGAACCCCTCCCCCTCCCTGTGTTTGAGCTTTATTCAGATGAATATCTTTGGGCTCTTGCATTTCTCAGATCCAGCACACTTGAAACATTTGTTTTATCATAATATAGACTTTTATACACAAATATACATACATGTTGGGTTGACTAGCCATATAATTCGGCCGATACCCTTTCTGTCCTGCAGTGGGGTAAATACACAGTGTGCCCGAGCGTGCGAGCAATTCTTTCAGCGGAAGTTTACTCACCCAAGGAATACATATCATGGAAAGCAATGAACTTTATTACGGACAACTTAATTACCGGACGATACACTGAATAAACTTTTTACACGGGGCATTTTATCAGATCTAAATCAGTGCCAATGTCAATTCTGTACGGCCTAAAAATTATAGTTATGCCAGTGTTAGAATGTGAGTTGCCATAACTGCGCAAGCATGCCTGATCTAAATTCGTGAATTCAGACTTCGCTCAATGCTGTATTATGGCATGGCTCTGGCAAGAATACGACATATTGCAAATTGCGATGCCATACCGCTAAAATCACACCCTATGATAGTTTTATGCATTTTGAGTTTTGTCTCCAAAATAAATATGACGAACAAGGGCCGAAAAAATAAATGCGTGGCTGCCTGAGAATCAAAAGATTAATTTTGTTTAACCTCATGTTTTAAACTTACCTATTGTTTTTAGAATGTTAGCATTTGCTTTCATATATTTGTCATTACATCATTTCAGCGATGGAGAACTATCTATTAAAGCAATTCATCTGTTGACATGATCCACTCCTTTTCCAACAAGTATTCTGTTTTCATTACTCTCCCTCTTTTCATTTTGAAGAAATTCCTCAATCTGTACTGTATCCAAGATTTAAAAACCTGTTACGAAAAAAGATATAAACAGGATAAATTTCTTAGAGTTAAGTTTTAATTCCAGACGAAGTGGTTATTTATTGGTGTTTAAGGTCACATTTTTTGCACAATTGCTAATCATGACCACAACATGAGTATCAACTCAAGACCATGGGTGAGCGTCAATAAGCCATGTTGCCATTTTAGAGAGGGTTTGCACCTCCCAAGCATTGGTGACTGGGTCCTATTTTACCAGTAAAACACAGCCTGTTTACTACAGTGAACAGGCACTGCTTCACTTCCCGGGGTTCCCGCGGAGAGACTGGATCCTATTTTACCAGTAAAACAGCTTGTTTACCAAAAACACTCACTTTCATTTTCCTAAGTTCCCACGGGGGACTATGTGGTTGTATTGTTCAAACCCATAACTTGAGGTGCCAGATAATGGAACAGTTTGCGTAAAAATAGGCTGTTATTTTCGACGCAGTCATAAAAAAAGTCAATTTTTAATTTTTTGGTGTTCAAAACTGCGACACACAGTTCATAAATGCTTATTCGCTGCAAAGAGTGAGAAATTTCATTTAGGAATCTGATGCTATCGATGATAACCTATCTCCTATTTTCAAGCTGGCTATCCATTACTTTTACAGAACCAAAAACTGGCTAGTGCTATTCACTGGCTCATTACATTAATTTTGCCTTATTCCCCCACATTGGAACAAGCTCGTGGAGCTCGTTCCAATGAATGACCATAAGCGGTGTTCAGGCTTCAAGGCGAAATGAATATTTGTTGTTCAAGGTCACATGTTTGCACAATGGCTGATCATGACCACAACTTGAGTATCAACTCAAGACCAGGAGTGAGCGTTAATAAGCCATGTTGCCCATATTAGAGAGGGTTTGCACCTCCCAAGCATTGGTTTCTGGGTCCTATTTTACCAGTACAACAGAGCCTGTTTACCGCAATGAACAGGCATTGCATCACTTCCAGGAGTTCCCGCGGGGACGGTGAAATGAATACTTATTGATTGGAATATCTACAAGTGCAACAGAAAAATATCGAAGTAAAAGGAAATCGCTTTTCAACAACGGTAATGTCAGCGCAAAGGAAACAATTTATTGGTGCTTAAGGTCACATACCTTTGAAAAATGGCTGATTATGACCACAGCGTGGAGCTGAAGTCAAGTTCAATCAATCGTTTATACCCCATGTTGCTTATTTTAGAGGATTCGCACCCCAAGCATTAGTGGCTGGGTCCTATTTTACCAGTGAAACACAACCTGTTTACCCCAGTAAATAATCACTGCTTCTCTTCCGGCGTGAGAAGGAAACAAATAGTGGGTGAGCAAACCGTAACGGCGTCGAATTCCTCACAGAAGCAGAAAAGTGACCCCAGAGCTTGGAGGTAACCATGACCTGGTCCTGGCATGCACACCCATTGAAATACTGGCGGACAACCGTATATTTGCCGAAAGGCGGTTTTAATACTTGGCGTGGCATGAAAGACCGACTGATGAATCAAAGATTTATATTTTTCGGTGCGCTCACCGCCCTCACTTCTCCCATAGCATTCAAGACGTGGTGAACGAAAGAGCATTTATCATTGATCCATTTTGTTTCGTTATATTCCGCCGGGTCAAAACACGTTAAGTCCGGTGTGTTGGAAATGTGTACCCTTTCAGTTTCATTTAACTTTCGTTTCCCCTGTCGTGGATGAACGATACCATCTCCAATGGGGTTGAGAAACAAGGCAAAATAGATCAAGATTTACGGGGCAAACATCCATCAAATTAAAGGACGGTACACCACGGCCCAAACAAGCCTGAATATTAGCAACCTGTCATTTGCAAAATGGGGTCCCCAGAGGGTGAATTTGCTGATGCTATCCCATACAGTGGTCCAATTTATCCTCTAGGTACATCTTTCTGTTTTGGCTTGAGACCTTGATTCAGACAGGTTCATGGAGGGTAAATTTTGTGATGCTGCCCTGCAGTGCAGGGAAGCATCACCAAATTGACCCTCTGGGGACCTCATTTTGCAGATGGCAATCTGCTTATTTTCAGGCTTGGACACAAATGCTTCAACAGAATTTATTATATTTATTTATTGTTGTTTAAGGTCATACTTCTGCACAATGGCTAATCATGACCACAACATGGAGATAAAGTCAAGGCCAGACAATAGTTTATACCCCATGTTGCCTATTTTAGAGGACTCATACCCCAAGCATAAGGGACTGGGTCCTATTACCAGTGAAACAGCTTGTTTACCACAGTAAACAAGCACTGCTTCATTTCCCGGGGTTCCCACGGGGGCGGGGGCGTCAACAGAACATTAACACTTCCGTTTCATGAAATCAAGGCTATAATTGGACACAAAGGTGGTTTGGATTCAAGATATTTTCTACTATTTTGTCCAAGGTAACGTATCGTCAAGAGGTACTTCAATGTATTCAAAACGATGGTTTCACATCGTGATTCACATAGCGTGTTGCTCTTTCCTTTTCTTTTCAAACGTGTTAGCTTGAATTTGAGTTTGATCGAAATAAAGACCGAATCGATGGTCCGGTAGATCTGGAGATTAAAGATGGATCGATCAGTATGTGGAGCGACAGACCCTCAGGGAACGACAAACAGAATATTAGGAGACAAACAGTAACTTATCTCGTTTTGTTTCACTTGATGTTTTATCAGATATCATGTATATGAGAAAGTGGACTCTGCTAATGACTTGACTCCTGTGCTAGTCTGTCGTGCCACCCCACCCCTTCCGCAGCCAGATTCATAACTAGATCTGAAAATTTCGGTATGCAATGGATTCACATCAACTAAGTGAACAGTAATTTAACCTGCCTGTGCAAATATTTGTAAATGGAGCGCAAAGTCCGCTGGATTAACGAGTCCATTAACTTTCAGTCTTCTGTGTGGATAACACCTGTTTTTAAAAACTGATCCCGAATTTGACAATTCCATATTTTTTTCTGCGTGGACAACCATTTTAACCCTTTACCCAACGTAACGACCAAAACCACCCAGCGCCATTTTAAAATTACCATTCAAGTTTGTTTATTTTTTTGTCTCCAAAACCTAGCTTATCACCCCTTATTGGAACGAACTCGTTGGGCTCGTTCCATCGAGGGACCATTAGCTATGTTTTTTATGTAACAAAATGACAAAAATAGTAATTTAAGTATTTTGTTGAGAAGTGTCGTCTATCTTACGTGTTACGTAAAGGGTTATTCAACTTTCAGAGGCGGGAACCAGAAATATGAAAGGTGAACGGAGCATCAACGAGCTCGTTCCAGTGAAAGGGCTAACGTTATGGTGAAAAAAAATTATACATTTGAAAACTTTTGTCGTCTGCTGGAGTGACGTGAACGACTCGGCAAGACAATTTCCTGACCAGTGCAATCGGTCATTACTAGCTTTTTCGGGTGGGGGGGGGGGGGGGGGGGGGGGGTCCGACGACACGATCATATCGCCCAACTTTTTGGAGCATACCTATTGCTTTTATCAAAGATTTATACACTCCCAAGTACCCTTTCCTTTGATAATATATTACATTTTGAACACAGCAATTACACACAGTCGTGTCAAGGTGACCGACCATCGGTGTGCTTTTAACAGGTCGCAGTCATAAAAATCATTTCTTATTAGTTACCCTCTCCTTGCATATGGAATTCTACCGATATACTCAATTGTGCAGTTATTGCACTTTCTAATCAGAGTAAATTTTGGCGGGAAAGCAGGAGATTTTGGCCAATAGAGTAGCCAAAGCGTGTGTATATTATCCGGCATATAATTTCGCAATTTTGAATGAATCAAGTTCGACAGCTCGCAAGTTTCAGTATGTCATTAAGCCGATTGTGAAGGAAATTTGTTGGAATACTTTCCCAAATGGCGAAGAACTGGTTGTGGAATAAACGCCAGTATGCAATAGCACAATTCTAAATGCAAAAGTCGAATAACTGAATTATCTTCTGTCAAACCTGCTCTGATATGACATTTGCAAAATGGCGTCCGATTTGAAACGTTCACGTTGGTGCCACCAGCAAGAGTTCAGTGCACATGCCGTCCTTTCTATGAAAAAAGCGGGGTAACTCTTTAGGTTATATACTTTCAAAGTTGTCCGCATTCCGAACTGTCATGTTTTCCATTTAAATTTGTCATTTTGAAAGAAGTTTGACAGCTCTGCTACTGCCATTTCTATTTAATTTTCTTTTGAAGACGTCATTTGAAAAATGGCGTCGGATGGAATTGGACTAACGATGTCGCCCGAAGCACTGACCAGTCCGCCATTTTTAAACAGGTGGCATAACTCAGTTTTTGCCATTAACTTCTCTTTAGTACCGACGCATTTCCAAAATGGCGTTCGCAGTCAAAAAATGCAGATTTCAAATTGCGATTCCGCCATTTTGAATAAATCATGTTCGACAACTCCCGTTTTAACGTTGTTATGCAGCTCGTAAAGACGCCACTTGAAAACATGGCGTCCAATCAAACTAGACACGTGGTGGCGAGACCTCCATTTTAATGAAGCATGGTGGAGAATTCGTTCGGTTCGGGCGAGTAACTTGCCTGTGATAATGACGCCATTTTAAAAATGACGTCGGTATTGAGAACTGACGTTTAGTGATTGCAATTCTGACATTTTGAATTGGCCAAGTTCGACAATCCGATGGTTTCCTTAACTTTTAATTAAGCGGTTTTTGAAGGGATATATCTTGCAAAATGACGACCAGTTCCTCGTCGATTCACTAACACCACCTGCAGCAGTATCATTGGCCGGGACACCGCCATTATAATAAAGCATGGAGAGGGGGGGAGGGGCAACTCATGCGGATGGCTTTGGTAACTGGCGTGTGATAGTGGAGCAACTTTGAAAATACCGTGGGTATTGAGAAGTGCAATTCTACTGCAATTCCGCCATTGTGAACCAATCAAGTTCGACAACTCGAGGGTTTCCGCAGCTTTTCAAGCTGTTTTGCAAGAGGATATCTGCAAAATGGCGTCCGATTCAGAGTGGAGTCAGTCGTCGCTTGCAGTAGTTTCAGTGGCCCGATCACCATTTTGACGAAAGGGGGGGGGGGGGACTCTTCGGATGATGGCGCTGTTAACCAGCCTGTGATATTCAACGCCATTTTAAATTTGATAAGTTTTTGACTTGCAATTCAGATATTTTGAATAAATCAAGTTTGACAACTCGACGATTTCAGAAAATGTGACTTTCGTTTGTTTTGAAAATGACATTTGCGAATGCCACGTGACCCAAACTGCAGCTGTTTGTGGTTCGTAGGTCACCATTATTTTTTAAACGCGCGATATAACCTATTCAGTAAATATTAAACTTAACTGTTACAATGAAGCCATTTCCGTTATGCGAATTCTGTTGCATTCACAACGTCTCCTGCTATTATCGTGCAAATAATTTCGCAATTTTGAATGAATCAAGTTCGACAGATCGCAAGTTTCAGTGTATGTCATTAAGGTGCTATAGAAGTAATGGACTTTTGCTTATTTTGAAATTCTCACCTGCGATATTCCTTAAATTCAAAATAAATCTACACAAATTTTATATCAAAATGAAGGTTGGTATGTTTAGAACACGAAACAGATGTAATCAACACAGTCGACCGTAGGCACCACTGGTTCCTGGAAGTCTACTACCGTATTCGTACCAGAACTGATAAAATTGTGGCCAGATGTGCTTCACATATCAAAGAATAAAGCTAGGGTATCAAAATTCATCAAAACACAGCGACAGAGCTGCATGGGTGTAAATTCCAAAACTATCGGCTTTGTTTACATTGTATATTACTTTCGATTTCCGATCAACGTCATCGGTCGGAAAAAGCATCGACATACAGAGCCGTCTAAAATCAAATAATGAGCAAGATCACCTTAATACAGCATACTATTATTATATAGAGACTGTACGGTTGCCCCGTTCATTGTAAGGTATCATACCTGTCGAAATTTCTTAGAATTACGATTTTGTTTTTCAATGGAAATTCGTGGTATCGAGTGATTTGCGTATCTCCGTCGAACATGGATTCCACCTTCAATTAAAAATGCAGAGTGTCCTTTTTCCAAATGCAGTCCTATCGCTGCACCCTAACATGTTTGTTTTTCGCGTTACGATGAGTATAGCGAAAAACTTTTGTCTGACTTGGTACGGGTTACTATTAACTGGTAGAGGTTCGACACGAGCGATTTTCGTTTGACCAATGAAGTCCGTTTGGTCAAACGTTGATTTTGTTGGGATGTAATTTGTCATTGTAGTCAGAGACACAAACACAAACATTTTTTTTTTCTTTTGTAAACCATTGAGCTTTTAGGGTGTGGTCTAACACTCCACCTCTAGGTGGTTTACGCATTGGCAAATTGACGCAGGTTTCCAGCATTATATGGTGTTTTTTCCTGCCCGGCGTTATCACTGCTACCGGGGGCGTATTATATACTACTCAAAGTTTGCTAAGCACCAAATATTTGACATCATTCTGAAATTTGCTTGTGACAAATGTGCTTCAGATATCCAGTAACAAAGCTAGGCATTCAAGTCTACCTTATACTCTAAAAACAACAAATACATAATTATACTACTCACCACATATTTGACACATTGTGAAATTTGCTTGCGACATATTTGCGATATATTTGGTGGATATGATTGAGGAATGTATTGAGATGGTCCCCAGTGTTTACATTAGCTCTCTTGACTGGCAGACGTTTCATAACAGTCATGGAAAGCATGTACCCCTTGATTTTTATGTTGTTTTCGTGTACTATCTACATGTACATGACATGTGTAGGGTATTCAGTCTTCATTTCAACACAAACCATTGTGATGTAATGATTGAATATGGCAAATGCAAATGTACGAAGACATTTGTCTGAAGCAGAAATGTGGCGGGCTGTAGGGATGGTGGAGCAAGGGGCTACCCATCAGCAGGTTGGTGAAGCCCTTGGGGTGCACCATACTGTGATCACCTGAGCCTTGGCAAGATTTTAGCAGTATGGCACACCAGTAAAACGTCATGGCATGGTGGTGGCTGAGATAGGGCAACATCTGCAGCTGAAGACTGGTTTTTGACCACTCAGGCCCGTAGGAACCGCTTTGCCACAGCAACCCAGCTTCGCAGTGACCTTCAGAATGCATCCGGGGTAAATGTTTCGACGCAGACTATCCGGGCAAGGATGCTCGAAGGTGGTCTCCGACCGAGAAAACCGCATATATGCATTCCGCTGCCCCAGAACCACCACCAGGCACGATATGAATGGGTCATGGACCACGTTGGATGGACAGAGAAGATTGGCGACCTGTCTTTCACAGATGAGTCAAGGTACTGCCTAGACCACACAGATAGGCGTTCTAGAGTATGGAGAAAACCAGGAGTGCGATTCCGTGCAGCCAACATTGCTGAGCATGACCGCTGTGGTGGAGGGTCAATCATGGTCTTGGGCGGCAACAGCAGGGATGGACGTACAGAGCTCTGTGTCCTTGAACGTGGTACATTGACTGCACATCGGTTTTTTGATGGATCCTGGATGTCCACGTCAGTTTGTATGCAGGTGCAGTGGGTGATAGATTCATTCTGATGGGCGATAATGCTCGTCCTCATGTTGCCCATGCTGTCGGGGAGTACGAACAGAGGGATGGTGATTGAGCGTATGGATTGGCCAGCAAGATCATCTGACTTCAATCCAATCGAACATGTCTGGAATGAGTTGCAGCTTGCAATTTCAGCCTGTCCAGTCCAACCAATTAGTGTCCAGAAGCTTGGTGCAATGATGGTCCAAGAATGGAACCACATCCCACAAAGGACCATCAAAAACCCCGATTGGGAGCATGAGAAGGTGTTGGCAAGCTGTGATTAACAGTAATTGGTCTCCTACTCGATATTGAACCAATCAGTTCGCTGCGTCAGCTTTTTGGGAAATTTGAAAAAAAATTCCTCTTTTACCAATAATATCCATTTTCTGCGGTTATCGTATTCGAAAGCTAAATAATGTCAAACACAAACATCTTAATTTCTGTACTTAAATCATTAAAGATATGGTTAAATTAAAAATATATACACTTTTCATTACAATATTTTAACGTAATTTTGTCTGAAGTGTAACATCATCACTGACCTCTATATGGAGATCAATGAACGCTATTCTATTTTTCAATTTGCGTCTTTCCATCGATAAGGCAAATGAAAAAGTTCCTCTTAAAATAGTTTTAAAACACATTTTGTGGTCAATATTGTGAGATAAATTTATCACTACAGTGCGTGTCTCCGGAAATTCAGATCAAGTCTCGTAGGCACAGAATAGCATTTCGACTCGCCCTAACGGGCTCGTCTAAATACTGTTCTGTTCCTGCAACTCGACTTGATCGAAATTCCCGGAGATACACTGTGGTGATAATCTGTATTTTTGTGGAAACAGGCTTGACAACCTGCTCAGATATGTTTTTATTTCGGCCCGTTTATCGTTCCGGTTCCACTTGATCCATAAAAACAAAGGGTAAAGTTACACCAGAATACGAGAATGTATTCTTTCTCGTTTGGGAGAGGTATCGTATTGTCCAAATCTTGGCACGCAATCTCCGAGGACCGGAAGGGCAACTGCTGCTGCCAGTTCAGGTATTAGCGACAGGTGTTGGAAGCGTCACGGTAGATGGCGCAGTGTGTCAGCCAAGGATGGCTACGTGAAGGACTTTTTGGAGTCGCGTCTGCAAGTTTCCAAAATGTTAGGTTTGGAAATTACAAGCATCATAATATTATCTCCTATGCTTTTGGACTTGTCTAGCCGTCTCTCAATGTATTTCTTGTTTTTAAAGTATAAGGTTGACTATTTGTTTTTCGCGTTTCGATGAGTATAGCGAAAAACGTTTGTCTAACTTGGTACGGGTTACTATTGACTGGTCGAGGTTCGACACGAGCGATTGAGGTCCGTTTGGTCAAACGATGATTTTGTTAGGATGTTATTTGTCATTCTAGCCAGACACACGGACTGATGAAGTTCCAACAATTTTTCTTCTCTTTTGTAAAACATTGTGAGCTTTTAGGGTGTGGTCCAACACTCTAACCTAGGTGGTTTACGCATTGGCAAATTGACGCAGGATTCCAGCCATTATAGGGTGGTTTTCCTGCCCGGCGTTATCACTGCTACTGGGGGCGTTTTATATATAGTTTATCAAGCCTGCTTACCGACAAGAAACTTATGTTTGTCTGCAAATAAAATCAGTCGTCTCCAGCCGTCTCTCTGGCTGTATCCAACATAGAAACTACTCAAAGTTTGCTAAGCACTAAGTATACCCAACTACCCGTTTTACTTTTAGTTGAAATATTATGAAAAGTGTATATATTTTTTATTTAATTATATCTTTAATGATTAAAGTACAGAAATTAAGATTTTATTTGTGTTTGACATTTTTTAGCTTTTGAATACTACAACCACGGAAAATGGATATTATTGTTAAGATAAAATTTTTCAAATTTGCCAAAATGTTGACGGAGCGAATATGGGTTCAATATAGAGTATGAAACCCATTACTGTTAATTACAGCTTGACAACGCCTTCTCGTGCTCCCAATCAGGTTCCTGATGGTCCTTCGTGGGATGGTCCATTCTTGGACCATCATGGCACCAAGCTCCTGGACACTTCTTGGCTTGACTGGACGGACTGACATTGCAAGCTGCAACTCACTCCAGACATGTTCGATTGGATTGAGGTCAGGGGATCTTGCTGGCCAGTCCATACGCTCAATCCCCTCCCCCTGTTTGTACTCCCGGACAGCATAGGCAACACGAGGGTGGGCATTATCGTTCATCAGAATGAATTTATCACCCACTGCACCTGCATACAATCTGACGTGGGCATCCAGAATCTCATCAATATACCGCTGTGCAATCATTGTGCCACGGTCAAGGACACAGAGCTCTGTACGTCCATCCCAGCTGATGCCGCCCAGACCATGACTGACCCTCCACAATAGCGGTCATGTCCAGCAATGTTGGCTGCATGAAATCGCTCTCCTGGACTTCACCATTCTCTATAACGCCTATATGTGTGGACTAGGCATTACCTCGCCTCTTCTGTAAAATGGACAGGTCGCCAATCTTCTCTGGTACATCCAACATGGTCCATGGCCCATTCATATCCTGTCAGGCGGTGGTTCTGGGACAGCTGAATGCGAATCCATGGTCTTCTCGATCTGAGACCAACTCCGTGCAACCTTGCCCGGATAGTCTGCGTCGAAACATTTACCCCGGATGCATTCTGAAGGTCACTGCGAAGCTGGGTTGCTGTGGCAAAGCGGTTCCTACGGGCCTGAATGATAAAAAACCTGTCTTCAGCTGCAGATGCTGCCCTGTCTCTGCCACCACTATGGCGTCTGACTGGTGTGCCATACTGCTGAAATCTTGCCCGGGCTCTGGTGATCACCGCATGGTTCACACCAAGGGGTTCATCAACCTGACGATGGGTAGCCCCTTGCTCCACCATCCCTACAGCCCGCCACATTTCTGCTTCAGACAAATGTCTTACATTTGCCATATTCTAAATCACAAGCGTTTGTGTTGAAATGAAGACTGAATACCCTACACATGTCATGTACATGCAGACAGTACACGAAAACATGATGAAAATCAAGGGGCACATGCTTTCCATGACTGTCACGAAAAGTCTGCCTGTCAAGAGAGCTAATGTAAACACTGGGGACCATCTCAATACATTCCTTAATCATATCTACCAAATATATCGCAAATATGTCAAGCAAATTTCACAATGATGTGTCAAATATGTGGTGCTTAGCAAACTTTTAGTACATAAACGTTCTTGTTTTTAGAGTATAAGGTAGACTTGAATACCTAGCTTTGTTATTGGATATCTGAAGCACATTTGGCCACAAGTTGTCAGTGAAATATTATATCAGGTCTGGTAAGAATGCGGTAGCCGACTTCCAGGAATCAGTCATGCCTGCTGTCAACCCTGAGTTGATTACATGCGTTTCGTGTTCTATACCCCTTAACCATCATTTTGATGTATATTTTGTGTATTTAATTTTAATTTTAGGAATATCAGATATGGGAATTTCAAAAACAAAGTTCTATTACTTATATTGCACCTTAAAATGCAGTGACAGGGCTGCGTTGGGGGTTGATTCAAAACTATCAAAACGCTCAGATATTCACTACCTTCTAAAACATTACGACGCCGTTGGTAGTGCGCAGACAAGCATGCAACAAACTATTTGAAATGACCTCCTTCACGAAAAATAGCAGACAGTGTCTGCATGGCATTTTCCTTCATGTACCCCAGTCGCAGCATATTCAAATATTTTGAATTCGTAGCTTTGTTCTTGGATACTTGAAGCATATTTAGCCACGAGATGTTCAATAAATATTCTAATTTCTGTTCTGGTATGAATACGATAGACTTCCAGGAACCATGGGCGCCTGCTATCAACTGTGCTGAATACCGATAGTTTCCGCGTTCTTATTACAGCCTTCATTTAACTCAATTTACATATATTTTTATCTTACAATCAACATGTATTTTGTCTGTATTAACTTCGCAACTGTCGTGTATCCGACCCCCTGATACAGATGTTTGTATCAGAGGGTCGGATACAAGCACGGTCCTTTCGCGTGAGTTCCATTTTTTTTTCTTTTTGTTCATCCGCACGAATAAATAGTTCGTTATATATTCGTCTACATTCTTGACTTATCCCCAATATATTGTAAGATAAAATGATTATTACCATTATGTGGATGTACAAAATATGTATCCGAGTCTCGCTCCGGCTTCTAAGGGTAGATCACGTCTCGTCTTCGACTCGTCGTGATCTGCCCTTAGAACCCGAAGCTCGACTCTACTGGACTCGGATACATATTCTGTACTTCCACATAAAGGTAATCTCTTTATCAGGAATTTATCTTATGTCAGACTTGGGATGTCACAGTAATTTTTTTTCCCCTTTTTATAGCACCTTAATCGCAATTACTGTTTTCGCTTTAAGGTGCTATATAAGAAATTTTGAAATTCCATCTGTTATTCCTTAAATGCAAATTAAATATTCACACATTATACACCAAATGAAGACTGATGTATAGAACACGAAAAACATGCAGTCAACTCCGAGTCGACAGCAGGCACCAACGGCTCCTGGAAGTCATCTATCGTATTCGTACCAGAACAGATAAAATAATATTTCACAAGACCTCGTGGCCCAGCGTGCTTCAGATATCCACGAACAAAGCTAGGAAATCTAACTTCTTCAAAACGCAGCGATCTACTTGCGTGTGGGGGTACATCAAAAAACTCAGCTTTGTTTTGTTTTCGGTTTGTTTACATTTCGATCAACATTCATCGGAGCCGAAAAGCATCGATCAACATTGCCGTTTAAAATCAAATAGTGACAGATCTCTCTACACATATGGTGACTGCAGTTGTATTATTTCCAAGGTATCATGACAACTGTTTGATTTTCTTAGAATTACGCGATGGTTTTTTCGATGAAAATTCTTAGTATCGCGTTCTATGCGCATGTCAGCGCCATGGAATCCATATTTAATAAAAATCAGGCGGTGTTATTTCCCCAAACGAAGTTCTGTCGCTGGATCGTATTTTGAATACCTAGCTTTATGCTTGGATATCTGAAGCACACTTTGCCACGAGTTCTAAAATATTAAGTCTCTTGAATGCCTTGCTTTCTTCTTGGACATGTGAAGCACATTTCGTCACCTGAGTGCTAGGATGTCCTATGTCCCCTATGGGACATAGGACATTCTAGCACTCAGGCGACGATTTGGCCGCTAGTTCTCCGGAAATATTTTATTATCAATTCTGGTACGAATACGTTAGCAGACTTCCAGGAATCATTGGTGCCTGTTGTCTACTGAGTTCATTACATTTTTTTGTGTTTTATACGCCCCCCCCCCCCCCCCCCCCCCCCCCCACCTTCATTTTGGTGTATAGTTTATGTATATTTAATTTAAATGTATGGAATATCAGGTAGGAATTACAAATATACTATTCCAAAAATGTAGACGATATCCAAACTGATGGTGATGTCGGAAAATGGTATTGAATACGCGTGATTTGACACATCAATATGTTACCAAGTTTAGTGTGGATCATGAATGTCATCGGTCCACGAAAACTTCGTGCGGGTTTTTCGCAGGAGCGCCGTGTTAATGCCTGGGGTACGTTTAGAAATTTTAATTGGTACTGGACGGACCTTTTCGGAGGTCTCGTCGTTCTTTTCTTGGTATAAATTCGTTCATCAATAGTTTCTGGTCAAAACGTCACTTTTGAGGTAGGCGAAGACTGACACGTGACGAACGTTTACGTGCCGTTGGAATGTTGAAAGCTGGCAACAACAGACTGCAGTGGGACAAATTCTCAACGTTACTCAATCGGTGATTAGTAGGTTGTGGCCACGTTACCGTCTGACAGGCAATGCTGATGACAGACGTCGGTTAGGTCGTCCAAGGGCGACAACTGCTAACCAGGATCGTTTCATCCGAACCACAGCATTACGTAACCGCCATCGAAGTGCCACCATGATGATTGGAGGAAGGTGTTTCATTGTAGGACTAGGTTTGGCAGTGGCGGTAGCCGTCACAGCTGGACTAAAAGTAACCAGACGCAAAGCTGATGTGGTAAAGCATAAAAAATTCTTATGGCATTTCATGAAAATAAAAAAATTAAGGGTGGGTTCAAATGAAGATAAATCTAAATTTTTTAGTATTCATATTGATCAACACTTATCAAACTCGTATATCAAAAATTTGTTCTCAGATTGGATGGGCAAATTTTTCTTTGAACAGAGCAACAAAAAAAAACGACTACCCCAACATGTCATGAAGATGCTCTATTATTCTTTGGTCCACTGTCACTTGGTAAACGGTATTCAAATATGGGGAAACTCAAGAGGAATCAATAAATTACTAAAAATGCAGAAACATTCACTTCGAATATTAACCCTTTACCCAACGTAACGGCCAAAACCGGCCAGCGCTATTCTCAAAAATCGCCAATTAATTTTCATTATTTTTTCATTTTTTGTCTAAAAAACATAGGTTATGACCCCTCATTGGAACGAGCTCGTCGAGCTCGTTCCAATGAGGGGTCATAACCTATGTTTTTAAGACAAAAAAATGAAAAATATTAGCTATTCAAGAATTTTGTTTGTAGGTGTCGTCTGCTTTTCATGTTAGGTAAAGGGTTAAACAGAAAGTATAATTCCCATGCAGACCCCTTGTTCATACAAGATAAAATATTGAAGGTCACCGACTTGTACAAACGACATGCCTGTCTATTTATGTTTGATTGGAAAAATGGAAAACTTCCAGAATCTTTCTAGCATTTTACTTCCCAATCTCTCAATCACACAGGAGTACAAGGCAATCAGGACTGGTACGTATCAACAAAACCTGAACAAAGACTTTGGATAGGCTGCCATCATATTTAAAGAGAAGTTAACAAAACTTCTGTCCTCATAAAAAGAAAGCTATCATTGTGACAACCCATGCTGTCCTGGCGGTTATACTCCACAGCAAGAGTCGCCACACCGATAACCTAAATAACTCAAGTGCCCCAAACTGTCGACACATTGAGGACTTATGTATAATATTGTGTCCATTATGTTTTTATTGACTGATGAACAGTACTTGAACCGTGCCATATTTGTTTTCTAAATTCAGCCTCCGCCCAGTTTGGCAACCATAATATCAGATTAGCACGGCCGGGTCGGGATACCCACTGCCACATTTACAACTAGCCACCTTTTTTGAACCTGGAAACTCGTCCATCTAAAGCAATAGACTAATGGGGTACGTAGCAGAGTCAAAGTTGCAGATCTATCTGCCCACAAGTACCCATACCAGTAGACATTTCTATCAAAGCCTAATACGCAGAGCACGTAGTCGGTGTTTGAGTTAAATGTATTACGGGAGTGACAGGAAGACAGCCAATCTGGCTATGTCATCTCCCAACGGAAAAAGACTGAATATCATTTCTAATTATATACTCTCCCAAAAAAGAAAGTGTGCATTGCAGAAATTGATCAAACTCCAAAAAAATAATTTCGTAGGTGTAAAGAGTGTTGTTCATGAGTAAGTTATATTGAACACAAAAACAGCTTTCCCCGTTAAAATTGCATTAACGTTAAATGACGTGCTGCACGTTTGTGAAAAGGCATGTTTTGCACGTGGAGAGTCTGAAAATTCATGCAGCAGTGTGAGTCCTTGGGTATTTAAACACTAAAGTAAGGCCTTCCTATCGTTCACATTCAAACTTGCGCTGCTGTTAAAACGACTCCACATTAGCATGCCAAGATTGACAATGAATCAATGTCTCCTTGCCCTGGGTATGATTAGAGCTGGCAGAACACACAGAGGTTGCCCAGCATTTGAACTGCCACAGTAACACTGTAGACATACTAGTCCATCGACATGCACAACATGATGACGTTAGAGACCGACCCCGCTCCGGGAGACCCCGAGTTACCACCCCTGCACAAGATCGGTATATCCGTGTCGTCCATCTCCGGAAACGGCAACGAACGGCAACGACGACCGCCAGGAACATCCCTATCCTGAGACGGATACATCCTCAAACAGTAATCAACCGGCTGAGAGAATACGGCTTACGTCCTCGAAGACCTGCAATTCGTCCGATTTTGACGTTACGTCACGGCCCCGGCGTCATTCTACAGCAGGACAACGCCCGACCCCACGCAGCTCGTGTTGTTCAACAGTATCTGCAGCAACAAGTGGATGTTCTCTGGTCCGCAAATTAGCCCGATATCTCACCCATTGAGCACGTATGGGACGAAATGAAACGTCAGCTACGCCGGCTTCCCCATGCACCGTCAACGCTTGTGGAACTCCAAAGACAGCTTATCAGAATATGGAACAACATCCCACAACACTTCCATGCTAACTTGTTCGCTTCCATGAGGCGTAGATGCACAGCAGTAGTCGATGCAGACGGAGGTCATACCAGATATTGAGTGTGTGACTTTTGTGTTTGACCCTTAGTGTCTGACTCTCCATGCTACCAAGAGTATTCGTCGTAGCGTAATGAAATTTCTCGTGTTGATCACAAATTGATTCATCTGTGATTGAATAAAATTTCAATGAATGAAAATGATATATCTTTTTTTAGTGTTATTTTTTAGCATGCACACTTTCTTTTTGGGGAGAGTATATATATGTATTTTATTAAATATGTAATTGCATGTAAGCTGCCTCGGAAATTGGACAGCAGCTGCATCGAGCAACAGATGTGAGTCAGACCATCCGAAATCGCCTACACAGCTGGAATTTGTACGTTCGACGACCTCGAATAACTCCACGTTTGACTGGACGTCTACTCGGAATAAAGCGTAATTGGTATGGAGCACGACAGCGCTGGGACAATCGTCGATGGAGCAACGTCACGTTTTCCGATGAATCGAGGTTCACACTACTTCCACGACAGGCGATACAGTGTGGCGGCGGCGTTACGAACGATACCATGGCAAAACCGTTAGGCAGCACGATCGTTTTGGTGGTGGATGGGTTAAGGTATGGGGAGGCATAACCATGACAAGCAGAACAGCATTACATGTCATCCAAGTGTCTGCCGCAGGCAGTACTACCTTTATAACATTTTAGCAGCTCGTGTGGTGCCATTTGCGCCACGTCACGGCCGTCGATTCATTTTCCAAGACGACAATGCAAGAGCACGCAGGGCCCGTGTCGCTGGCGAGTTCCTCCAGAACATCGCTACACTGCCTTGGCCAGCACTAAGTCCAGACCTTTCACCAATCGAACACGTCTGGAATATGCTTGGCAGGCGCCTACGACAATGCCAACAGCCCCCTACCAATGTCCAGAAACTCTCCGCTGCACTGCATGAAGAATGGAATAATATCAGTCAAGCTGATATTGGACGTTTCGTGGGGAGTATGCCACGTCTGATTCGCGCTTGTCTCGCGAACCGTGGATTTACAAGGTGTTGAGGTCTTTGAATGGGGCAAATTGTCTGATTGACCGTCCATGTCTTCAGCTCAATGCGTGGAATGTGTGCTTGTCAGAAACCCAGCTATCGCTGAAATCATTCACCAGATGTCACAGTGCAATGCCTCGACTGCCTGTTTGATGAAAATATATATATCTTCATATATCTCACTTATCAAATATCCTACTTTTTTTTAAAGTATATTTATTTATTGGTATTTGAGGTCACATACTTCTGCACAATGGCTAAGCATGACCAAAACATGAAGATAAAGTCCAGGTCAGTCAATCGTTTATACCCCATGTTGCCTGTTTTAGAGGACTCGCATCCCAAGCAAGTGACGGGGTCCTATTTCACTAGTGAAACAGCTTGTTTACCACAGTAAACAAGCACAGCTTCACTTCCTGTTGTTCCAGCGGGGGAAAGAATTTCAAAGTAAACTAATTTCTCTTAGACAGCACCTTAACCCCCTGCACACTGATGTCGAAGTATCTAAAGTTCAAGGTGAAATGTTCCATAATGCAACCAGAAATTTAACCAATTCAATCTTGTTTGACAGAGCTCATTGAGCTGTCAAACAAGATTGAATTGGTTAAATTCCCAGTTGCATTTTTGGGGATAAGAGGCTGTTTGAAATTTGGATATTTTGACAACAGATTAGACAGATTTTGGGGCAACAGTCTTCAAGTCGTTATACAAGTAATGGGAAATTTAGCTAGAAAATAGGCGACACGTTATTTTCGATGGTGTTAAGGGCCTATATAGGTAATGGAATTTTGTTTATTTTGAAATTCTCACCTCTCATGTTCCTTAAATTCTGATTAAATATACACAAATTATACATCAAAATGAAGGTTGGGATGTGTGGAACACGAAACACACAATCAACTCAGAGTCGACTATAGGCACCAGAACTAATAAAATAATATTTCATCAGAACTTGTGGCCAAATGTGCTTCATATTTCCAAGAACAAAGCTAGGCATTCAAAACTTTCGAATACAGCGACAGGACTGCATTTTGGAAAAGGACAACACTGTCTGCATTTTTTATTGAAGATGGTTTCCATGCTCGACAGACATGCGCAAATCACTCGTTATCACGAGTTTCCATCGAAAAACAAAATCGTAATTCTAAGAAATTTCAACAGGTATCATGATACCTTGCATTGAATATGGCAACTGTAATCTCTTATAACAGTATACTGTATGAAGGCGATCTTTTTCATTGATTTTAGACGGCGTTGTTTTTACGTGCTTTTTCTGTCTGATGACGTCGGCCGGAAATCGAAAGTATACTCACACGTAAACAAAAGCAAAGGCGTTGGAATTTTCCCCAGTGCAGCTCTGTCACCGTGTTTTGAAGAATTTTTATCTCCTAGCTTTGTTCTTGGATATGTAAAGCACATTTGGCTACAAGTTTTCGTGAAATATTATTAAATTATCAGTTCTGGTGCGAATACGGCAGCAGACTTCAAAGAACCAGTGGTTCCTACAGTCGACTGAGTTGATTACACATGTGTTTCATGTTCTATACATCACAACTTTCATTTTGATGAACATTTTGTGTATATTTAATTTGAATTGAAGGAAGAATTTTCAAAATAAACAAAATTTCATTACTTATATAGGCCCTTAAATCTAAACAAAAAAAACCCTTTTCTTTTGGATATTCAAAACTGCGAAGCATTGTTAACAAATATGGATAGACCGCAAAAAAAGTGACAATTTGCTTAGATTTTTGAAGACAAAGAAAATATTTTCAAGCTAATATCCATTACTGGCATTGCTCCTTTAGGTGCTATGTAAGTAATGGGATTTTGTTCACTTTGAAATTCCCACTACTGATATTCCTAAAATTCAAATTAAATATACACAAATTATTCATCAAAATGAAGGTTGGTGATAAACGAAAAGACCAAAAATGGATTTTGAAGTAAAAAAATAACTTAATTCTCCAATTTAAAAAAAACAGCTACAGCTGAATACGTGGGAAATATCACTGAAATAGTTAGTGAACATTCATCTAGTGGCAATTACCAATTAAATAATTTTAAAACCCCAGAAAAATATTTTAAAACTGGCACAGAAGATGGTAAATTATTACATGTTTTTCAAAAGATACAGAAGGACATCCTTAAAATCCCAAGACACTTTTTTATACACATTACAGAGTTATTGTAACTGGTCTGTGTGGCCAAACAATAACCAACGTACATGATTAATAGAACTGATTACCACTTGATACTCAGTAATGGAAAGGAGTTTTCCTTCCAAACAGGAGACAATCAAATTATCCAACAGTGGTTGAATGCTCATTTCACCTTGCACTCAGTACTACTCATGCAAAATTGGTTATCCTTCGTTTTTATGTCTTCTAAAGTTACCTGATTCAGAACTGACAAGGGAAGTTGATTTTAACCGTTACATTCATAAGTTTTTCTCATTTCATACCGAATGTTCTCTTCCCATTCTACCGACATGTCCGATTTAAAACAAAATATTCCCAAATCACTTTGTATTTCAATTATAACTGTACCGATTTTTTAGTATTTTGGAGGTTCTGTTTTGGGCATTTGTTCATTGAAACAAAAACTGATCTTTCCATTTATAAAATTATTTAGTTGGTAATTGCCACTAGACGGATGTTCATTGAACATTTTGATTTAACTATTTCAGTGATATTTTCCACGTATTCAGCTGTAGCTGTTTTTAAATTCGATAGGTAAAAATTATTTTTTCACTTCAAAATCCATTTTTGGTCTTCATTTATCATTGATGTGTTAACAGTGGTCCAACAGATATGAAACATCGGACATGTTTAAATTGTGTGTTTTGGCACAGCTTTTTGGTTGAAATTAGGGGTAATCTTGTCCTTAAGGTGCTATATAAGTAACGGATTTCTTTTTATTCTGAAATTCCCACCACTGGTATTCCTTAAATCCAAATCAAATACACACAAATTATACATCGGAATGAAAGTTGGAAGGTATAGAACACGAAAAATATATGTAATCAACTCACTGAGTTGACAGCAGACACCACTCGTTCCTGGAAGTCTGCTACCGTATCCGCATCAGAACTGATAATACAATATTTCCTGATAACTTGTGGTCAAATGTGCTTCACATATCCAAGAACGAAGCCAGGCATTCGAATCACTAGGATGGAGCGATAGGGCTGCATTTGGGAAAAGGACAACACTGTCTGCATTTGTTATTGAAGATGAATTCCATATTGGACGTACATGCGCAAATCACTCGATACCATAAATTTCCAAAAAACAATCGTAATTGTAAGAAACTTCGTCAGGTGTCAAACCTTGACGAGCATATGGCAACTGCGCAGTCTATATAATAGTATGCTGCATCAAGGCGGTCTTTCATTTGATTTTTGACGCCGTTTTTCAATGATTTTTCCGTCCGATGGCGTTGACCCGAAATCGAAAGTATTTCATAATGTAAACAAAGCCTCAGTTTGGGAATTCACCCCCCCCCCCCCATACAACCTTCTGTATTTTGAAGGATTTGGGTGCCCTTGCACATCTGGCCACACGTTTCCAGTTAATGTTTTGTATTATCAGTTCTGGTACGAATACGGTGCGTACTGTCAACTCCATATAGTACCTTAAGGCGATCTTTCTCATTTGATTTTAGACGGCGTTGAATATTGCTTTTTTTTATCCGATGACGTTAACCGGAAATCTAAAGTAATCTACAATATAAACAAAGCGAACATGCAGCTCTGTCACTTGGTTGTTGATGCCCTAGCTGTGTTCTTGGATATATGAAGCACATTTGGACACAAGTTCTCTTGAAATATTTTATAAGTTTTGACACGAATCCAGTAGCAGATTTCCTGGGACCAGTGGTGCCTGCTGTCAATTATGAGTCGATTTCATATATTTTTCGTCCAAACATATCTTCAGCACTTTACCGAGAAATGAACTGAGGTGCCTTTAAGGACTACTTTACCCCAAATTTCAATCAAAAAGCACAGTGCCAAAACACATTTGAAACATTTCGGATGTTGATGTTTCATATCTATTGGATGACGGCTATTCGATTAAGGGCCTATTTAAGTAATCAAATTTTGTTTATTTTGAAAATTCTCACCTCTGCGTTTCCTTCAATTCAAATTAAATATACACAAAATATACATTAAAATGAAGATTGAGATGTATAGAAATCACAACACATGTGTAATCAACTCAGAGTCGACTGTAGGCACCACTGGTTCCTGGAAGTCTGCTGCCGTATTCGCACCAGGACTGATAATTTAATATTTCACGAAAACTTGTGGCTAAATGTGCTTTACATATCCAAGAACAAAGCTAGGGGATCATTTTTTTTTCAAAACACGGCGACAGAGCTGCATGGGGTAAATTCCAAAGCCTTTGCTTTTGTTTACGTATGAATATACTTTCGATTTCCGGTCGTCATCGGACGGAAAAAGCATGTACAAACAACGCCGCCTAAAATCAAATAATGAAAAAGATCGCCGTCATACAGTATATTGTTATTAGACAGATTGCACAGTTGCCATATTCAATGCAAGGTATGATACCTGTTGAAATTTCTTAGAATTACGATTTTGTTTTTCGATGGAAATTTGTATCAAGTGATTTGCGCATATCTGCCGAGCATGGAAACCATCTTCAATAAAAAATGCAGACTGTTGTCTTTTCCCAAATGCAGTCCTATCGCTGTATTCGAAAGTGTTTTGAATGCCTAGCTTTGTTCTGGATATATGAAGCACGTTTGGCCACATGTATGTATAATTGTTGTATAATTTGTGTATATTTAATCTGAATTTAAGGAATATGAGAGGTGAGAATTTCAAAATAAACAAAATTCCATTACTTATATAGCCCCTTAACACATCAATGTTAAATGAAAAGACCAAACATGGTTTGTGAAGTGAAAAAAATGACAATTATCGAATTTAAAAAACAGCTACAACTGTGTACGTGGAAAATATCACTGAAATTGGTGAATCAAAATATTCAGTGAACATACATCTAGTGGTGTTTACCAACCAAATAATTTTTAAAAATCTAAATTTTAAAAATGAAAAGATCAAATTATGTTTTGTTGCACTGAATTAATGACCAAAGCAGAACCTCCAAAATGCTAAAACAAATTGGTACAGTTGTGATTGAAACGCAAAGTTTTTTGAGAATATTTTAAGGGCCTGTATAAGTAACGAAATTTTGTTTATTTTGAAAATGCTCACCTCTGATATTCCTTCAATTCAAATTAAATATACACAAAATGTACATCAAAATGAAGATTGAGATGTACAAAACACGAAACACATGTGTAAGCAACTCGGAGTCCACTGTAGGCACCGCTGGTTCCCGGAAGTCTGCTGCCGTATTCGCACCTGAACTGATAATTTAATATTTCACAAAAACAACTTGTGGCCAAATGCGCTTTACATATCCATGAACAAAGCTAGGGAATCAAAATTCTCCAAAACACGGCGACAGAGCTGCATGGGGAGAAATTCCGAAGCCTTTGCTTTTGTTTACGTATGAATATACTTTAGATTTCCGGTCGACGTCATCGGACGGAAAAAGCGTGTAAAAACGCCGTCTAAAATCAAATAATGAAAAAGATCGCCTTCATACAGTATACTGTTATTAGATAGAGATTGCACAGTTGCCACATTCAATGCAAGGTATCATACCTGTTGAAATTTCTTAGAATTACGATTTTGTTTTTCGATGGAAATTCGTGGTATCGAGTGATTTGCGCATGTCTGGAGTATGAAGACCATCTTCAATAAAACAATGCCGACAGTGTTGTCCTTTTCCAAAATGCAGTCCTAACGCTGCACTCGAAAGCGTTTTGAATGCCTAGCTTTGTTATTGAATATCTTAAGCACATTCGGTCACGAGTTCTTGCGAAATATTTTATCAGTTCTGGAACGAATACGATAGCAGACTTCCAGGAACCGGTGGTGCCTGTTAACTCGATGCGTTGATTACATATGCGTTGATTACATATGTGTTTCGTGTTCTATATATCCCAACCTTCATTTTGGTATTTAATTTGTGTATATTTAATCTGAATGTAAGGAATATGAGGGGTGAGAATTTCAAAATAAACAAAATTCCATTACTTAACCCTTTACACAACGTAACGGCCAAAACCGGCCAGCGCTATTCTCAAAAATCGCCAATTAATTTTCAAAATATTTTCATTTTTTGTCTCAAAAACATAGGTTATGACCCCTCGTTGGAACGAGCTCGTCGAGCTCGTTCCAACGAGGGGTCATAACCTATGTTTTTGAGACAAAAAATGAAAAAAATTAGTTATTCAAGAATTTTTTTTGCAAGTGTCGTCTGCTTTTCATGTTAGGTAAAGGGTTAAATAGCCCCTTAACTTTTATTTTGCATGCTTCGGGATTGTTACCAAACTTGATATAAATCTCTATGACTTCTAATTGAACTGCGTATTCTCAGCATAATAAAATGCTTGTCGATTTTGAAATAAATGAACGGTTTGTCGTTCTCAAACAACTTACCGGTAAAACGCAAGAAGAAACTCAGAACATCCATCAAATAATAAGACCTCATAAATAATAGGGAAAAAACATTGTTTCTCAAACATCGCGGTATCAGCGTGAGGTGAAGTTCAGCAATATGGTCAAACCGTTCTTGGTCCGACAACCAAATAACGTCAAACATGTCATGCGCATAACAAATAATCCAAGTTCATCAAGAAAGGCATGCAGAACTGTCAACCCATAATTCCCTCAGACAGCATTCACACGGACAAATCAAGACCATTGTTGGCATGTTATTTATTTATGAATCAAACAACGAAAAGTAATGATAACTTCTTGTCTCCAACTTAACCCACCTCTTTTTTCTACCTCATTATTTTATGTTATTTTATTTTTATTTCTTAGCCCACATATGATTATAATAAGCCTGCTTGTTAACAGCTATATATATAGAAGTGTAGATAGTCCATTTGTGAGCAGGGCCGACGCTAGACTATTTTGCGCCCTTGGTAAGGCCAGTTACTCCCCCCCCCCCCCCACCCCCTAAAAAAAAAATAAAAGCACAAAACTTGAAACCTGCTGATTAACCCATTGGTACTTTTGTACGTCTTATGACATGAGAAATCAAACAGCGCCTTGATACTTTGTGGTGATTTGTTTTATTATTTTTCGATTTTTTAAAGTTTTAACCTTAATTCCTATTTTCTCCCGAATAGTGCTCAATGACAACCGGTGAGCCAAATGTTATCGCAGCTTAAAGTACTAATATAATCCTGCTGTCAAGCTCTCTAAAGAAGAGAGCCACTATCAGGGCGTTCAAAAAATGAGGATACCAGAGCAAAATCCAACACTGCCTTTGCTTATATTTCATATTCAGTGAAACACAAATAATATTTTGTTTATATATATTTGTTCTATTACAAATTATTGGAGAGTGCCTGTGGGCACTCTCCAATAATTTGTAATAAAACAAGTTTCGAATGACAAATTCAGACCACCAAAAATAATCTAGCCTTCATCCAGATAATCACTAATGTGAAAAATATCTTGTTATTTGTACTTTCCGACGTTTGACGTCGCATTTTGAAAATTGTTGAAGAAACTGAATTCCCGGTGACGACGTTTGAACGTCAGGATAATTAAAGTCTCAGAGGGTTAATAAAGGACAACAGCAACTAGGCTGCAACTCTCCCGCAAGCTTCTGGCGCGGACATCTGTCGGTGATATGAGACATGAAGGGTCCTGGTGGCCCCAATCGTATGAGCGTGCCCCAAACGTGGGCGCTGAAACTGGAATGATAAACGGAGCCGATACGTTAGTGGACGTTATCAGTCTGTATGTGGGTGGCCCATGTGGAGAGTGTCAGCTTCCGTGCCGAACATAGTGCCCTCTATCACTCTTTAGGGATGGGGTGTGTTCCATGGTGTAACGTCCCCCTGGAGATGAGGAGGAGGTAAGGTTAGGTAAGTGAGGTGAAGTGAAGTGGACTTCTAATTGAATTTATCCGGAATTGGCTTACACAAATTCGTCGCCTGAGAGCTAGAATGTTTTGTGTCCCCTATGGGACATAGAACATTCTAGCACTCAGCCGACGAATTGTGTAACCAAGGTTTTAGCCCGCTCGGCTTTTTCAAACAAGTGCATAGATCTGTTGTATTTCAATGTTAGAAAATCGGAATCAGGTGAGTTGACGTCTTTATGGTAGTCCAATGTGTAATCCTTTAGTCAGGATTAATGGCGATAGTGATTTAGGTAAGGCAGTCGTGAGTGTCAGAGTCGGAATGTGTCACGACCTTACATGGCTGTGACTGAAAATTGTTGAAACACCGTAAACAGTTGTAGCTTTGGTAGCTAGTTGGATTGAGTACTGTTGGTAGCATTTGACTGTAATAATCCTACTTGCTAACACCTGTGTAGATAGAGGTATGGGGTGGCTATTCTTGAATCCCGAGGGCCTTACAGTGGCCGCGAGGGATGGTTTTCATGAAAGACGCACGGAGGATTAATGAGGCTGCACGTTGAAAATATTGATTGGTCTACCCCATACATTTACTGAACAGCCATCCTGTATAATTATGTTATGGCGTATCATGTTCGTGGAAAAAGGACCGCTCGGGTTCAAAGGGTTAACGTGACTGTGCTAGAACTCATATTTTGAATTTCATTCCAGTGGAAACCTCTGAGAACTCATGACTGAGTTTCACTGAATTATCTATTTGCAATAGCCGAGTTCGATCCCCGCCCGGGACGACCCGCGTTGTGTCCTTGGGCAAGGCACTTTATCCCGGTTGCCTACATGGGGGCACGATGACGCCGTTTACTAAGGCGTACTGCACGTCGATGGTTCACATGTCTTTAGCCGCTGTAACCCTGCTTGAGCGGAGCTTGACCAGAGTTAGAGTGTTGAGGAGCTGACAGCTGCTCGTCGATGCTCGGTGGTTCTCTCGGGGTACTCCGGCTTCCTCCACCCGTAAACCTGTCACGGTCACGATTAGCCATTGTGCATAAATATGTGACCTTAAACAACAAAAAATAAAATAAATTTGCAATAGATTTACTCGATTATTTTTATGAATATGTTCGCAGAATTATTTTCACAATTATTTAGAGAGTACTGGTCGGCATTCTCTAATAAATTGTAACAAAATGATTCAAAAACAAAACTTTTTTTTAAATAATGTAACTAAGTCATGAGCTTACAGTACTATAATTGGGTGGGTGTTTAAATGTTTGCATTCATGCGTTTTCATCTTTAGGGCCTCTTAGTTTAAACAATATTTATTTCATTAACTCAGAATGTAATATAATTACAAAATATGTGGATTCGGCAGTAAGCATGCAAGCTTATATTTAGCCGTTTCCACTAATGAGCATATTACAAGCAGACAAAGATGAATCAAAAGGATTTTTTTATTAGGGTTTAACGACACATTAACAGCTAGGGTCATATCATGTCGGTGACAGTTTTAAGGGTGGGGGAAACCGGAGTACCCGGAGAGAACCACCGAGGAACGACGAGCAGCTCTCCAACATTGTAACTCTGAACTCTGCACCGCGGCACAGGCAGGGTTAGATTGGTTGAAGACATGTGCACCATCGACGTGCAGAACGCCTTAGTACACAGCGCCATCGTGCCCCCATGTAGGCAATCGGGGTTAAGTGCCTTGCCCAAGGACACAACGCGGGAGAACGAATCAGTCGCTGAAATGGTCACCCATCCAACTACTAACCGCGCTCGACGTGGCTTAACTTCGGTGATCTGACGAGAACCGGTTACCGCGACGCCACCGCGCCCCCAATCAAGAGGATGGGAGAAACGCAAAGGAAGAAATGGTTTGGGAAATGAAGTTGTGTAATGTCATGGAAGCGAGGATCATTGACCCCATAATAAAAAGTATTTCTGTTTGATATAATTGAACTTTTAATTGCCAAATAGAAGATTGTGTTTTTGAGGTGTATATAATAAAACAGTTATGGACTTTTGTGGTGGTAAATATGATGTGATATCAACCTAAAAAACTTATATTGACCGAGGCGTTAGCCTCGGTCAATATAAGTTTTTTAGGTTCATATCAAATCATTTTCACCACCACAAAAGTCCATAATTGTATAGTATAGCCAAACATATTATCTATGTTAGCTAGATTGGAGAAACCACACCACCAATCGCTGGTTACCGAGTTCTGTTATTCCAGTGGAAGAAACTTGTCCATGACAGCAATCATGCGGGACTCTGTTTCCCAGGGTTCCCACTGAATGCTAGAGGTCCATAATTGGGCTTCACTAAGAGGTAGGTCTACGACTATCACTATTAAACGATTTTGTATTCCATGAAAATGACAAGATCCTTTAACCCCTGGCCTGACACAACCACGTTTACCATATATGGAGGGGCTATGTATATGATTGTAAGGGGGTTTAGTAAAATTCATAGCACAGATATAACTCTACGGTCTGTTTAACCGTTGGAAGTGCACATGCCAGAATGTGCAGGGCATTGTAATACGATACGTTGCTAAAGTTTGTTGGAAAGTACTCTCTCCAGTAAACTGTAACAAACAAAATTCATATGAACAAATTTTTACATTCAAAATTAATCGAGCACGCCATAAGGTGAATGGATAGATCTTATGCAGCTTTGGAATCCAGTTAAGTTTAATTTAGCGTTGCATTAGTTTCGTACTGAAAGAGTCTCACCTTCAAACAAATCTTTCTTTCAAAGTTTATTTATTTATTTATTTATTTATTTATTTATTTATTCATTGGGATTTAACGACACTTTCAACAGTGTTGGTCACCTCGTGTCACATAGTTTTACGGGTGGAGGAAGCCGGAGAGAACCACCCTGCAACGCCGAGCAACTGTCAGACTCCCCAATGTACTAACTCCACTCAAACAGGGTTAGGCATTGGTTGAAGACAAGTGCACCATTGACGTGCAGTACGCCTTGGTATACAGCGCCACCGTGCATGGACGTTGGCAATCAGGATGAAGTGTTCTGCTCAAGGACACAACGAAGTTACTCCTGGCGGAGATCGAACCGTGGACTTTTCGGTTTGAAGTTCAACATTGCCGTTTAAAATAACCATACACATATGGTGACTGCAGTTGTATTATTTCCAAGGTATCATGAAAACTGTTTGAATTTCTTCGAATTACGCGATGGTTTTTTCGATGAAAATTCTTAGTATCGCGTTCTATGCGCATGTCAGCGCAACGGAATCCATATTCAATACAAACGCAGGCGGTGTTATTCCCCCAAATGAAGTTCTGTCGCTGGATCGTATTTTGAATGCCTAGCTTTATGCTTGGATATCTGAAGCACACTTTGCCACGAGTTCTGAAATATTAAGTGTTTTGAATGCCTAGCTTTTCTTCTTGGACATGTGAAGCACATTTCGTCGCCCGAGTGCTAGAATGTCCTATGTCCCCTATGGGACATAGGACATTCTAGCACTCAGGCGACGATTTGGCCGCTAGTTCTCCGGAAATATTTTATCAATTCTGGTACGAATACGTTAGCAGACTTCCAGGAACCATTGGTGCCTGTTGTCTACTGAGTTCATTACATTTTTTTTGTGTTTTGTACGCCCCCCCCCCTGTACCCCCGTACATACCCCCGTAATTTAAATGTATGGAATATCAGGTAGGAATTACAAATATACCATTCCAAAAATGTAGACGATATCCAAACTGATGTTGATGTCGGAAAATGGTATTGAATACGCGTGATTTGACACATCAATGTGTTACCAAGTTTAGTGTGGATCATGAATGTCATCGGCCCACGAAAACTTCGTGCAGGTTTTACGCAGGAGCGCCGTGTTAATGTCTGGGGTACGTTTTGAAATTTTAATTTGTACTGGACGGGTCTTTCGGAGGTCTCGTCGTTCTTTTCTTGGTATAAACTCGTTCATCGATAGTTTCTGGTCAAAACGTCACTTTTGAGGTATGCAAGACTGACACGTGACGAACGTTTACGTGCCGTTGGCATGTTGGAAGCGGACAACGACAGACTGCAGTGGCTTAAATTCTCAATCTTACTCAATCGGTCATTAGCAAGTTGTGGTCACGCTATCGTCAGACAGGCAATGTTGATGACAGACGTCGGACAGGTCGTCCAAGGGCGACAACTGCTAACCAGGATCGTTTCATCCGAACCACAGCATTGCGTAACCGCCATCAAAGTGCCGCCATGATGATTGGGGGTGAAGGCGTTTCATTGTAGGACTAGGTCTGGCAGTGGCGGTAGCCGTCACGGACTAAAAGTAACCAGACGCAAAGCTGATGTGGTAAAGCATAATGAATTCTTATGTCATTTCATGAATATAAAAAAATTAAGGGTGGGTTCAAATGAAGATAAATCTAAATTTTTTAGTATTCATATTGATCAACACTTATCAAACTCATATATCAAAAATTTGTTCTAAGATTGGATGGGCAAATTTTTCTTTGAACAGAGCAAAAAAAAAACGACTACCCCAACATGTCATGAAGATGCTCTATTATTCTTTGGTCCACTGTCACTTGGTAAACGGTATTCAAATATGGGGAAACTCAAGAGGAATCAATAAATTACTAAAAATGCAGAAACATTCACTTCGAATATTAACCCTTTACCCAACGTAACTACCAAAACCGGCCAGCGCTATTCTCAAAAATCGCCGTTTAATTTTCATGATATATTCATTTTTTGTCTCAAAAACATAGGTTATGTCCCCTCTTTGGAACGAGCTCTTCGAGCTCGTTCCAATGAGGGGTCATAACCTATGTTTTTAAGACAAAAAAATGAAAAATATTAGCTATTCAAGAATTTTGTTTGTAGGTGTCGTCTGCTTTTCATGTTAGGTAAAGGGTTAAACAGAAAGTAATTCCCATGCAGACCCATTGTTGGTAAAAGATAAAATATTGAAGGTCACCGACTTGTACAAACTACATGCCTGTCTATTTATGTTTGATTGGAAAAATGGAAAACTTCCAGAATCTTTCTAACATTATTTTACTTCCCCAATCCCTCAATCACACCGGAGTACAAGGCAATCAGGACTGGTACGTATCAACAAAACCCGAACAATTACTTTAGATAGGCTGCCCTCATATGCCTTTCCGAAAATCTGGAACGAACTGGACTCTGAAGTGCGGAACAGAAAATATAAAAGAATTTAAAAGAGAAGTTAAAACTTCTGTCCTCATAAAAAGAAAGTTATCATTGTGAACCCATGCTGTCCTGATTGTTATACTCCACAGTAAGAGTCGCCACACCGATAACCTAAATAACTTAAGTGCCCCAAACTGTCGACACATTGAGGACTTATGTATAATATTGTGTCCATTATGTTTTTCTTGACTGATGAACAGTACTTGAACCGTGCCATATTTGTTTTCTAAATTTAGCCTCCGCCCAGTTTGACAACCATAATAATATCAGATTAGCACGGCGGGGCCGGGATACTCACTATCACATTTACAACTGGCCACCTTTTTTGAACCTGGAAACTCGTCCATCTGAAGAAATAGACTAATGGGGTACGTAGCCGAGTCAAAGTTGCAGATCTATCTGCTCACAAGTACCCATACCAGTAGACCTTTCTATCGAAGCCTAACACACAGAGCACGTAATGAGTGTTTGAGTTAAATGTATTACGGGAGTGACAGGGAGACAGCAAATCTGGCTATGTTATCTCCCAACGGAAAAAGACTGAATATCATTTCCAATTATCTATATGTATTTTATAATTAAATATATAATTGCCTGTAAGCTATACCGTTAAATAAAATATATATCTAAGTGTCTCGGAAATTGGACAGCAGCTGCATCGAGCGACAGATTTGAGTCAGTGGTCAGACTGTCCGAAATCGCCTGCACAGCTGGAATTTGTACGCTCAACGACCTCGAATAACTCCACGTTTGACTGGATGTCTACTCGCAATAAGGCGTAATTGGTATGGAGCACGACAGCGCTGGGACAATCGTCGATGGAGCAACGTCACGTTTTCCGATGAATCGAGGTTCACACTACTTCCACGACAGGCGAAACTGTGGCGGCGGCGGAACGAACGATACCATGACGATTAGGCAGCACGATCGTTTTGGTGGTGGATGGGTTAAGGTGTGGGGAGGCATAACCATGACAAGCATAACAGCATTACATGTCATCCAAGTGCCTGCCACAGGCAGTACTACCTCTAACATTTTAGCAGCTCGTGTGGTGCCATTTGCGCCACGTCACGGCCGTCGATTCATTTTCCAAGATGACAATGCAAGAGCACACAGGGCCCGTGTCGCAGCCGAGTTCCTCCAGAAGAACATCGCTACACTGCCTTGGCCAGCACTAAGTCCAGACCTTTCACCAATCGAGCACGTCTGGGATATGATTGGCAGGCGCCTACGACAATGCCAACAGCCCCCAACCAATGTCCAGAAACTCTCCGCTGCACTGCAGAAAGAATGGAATATCAGTCAAGCTGATATTGGACGTTTGGTGGGGAGTATGCCACGTCGGATTCGCGCTTGTCTCGCGAACTGTATTTACAAGGTATTGAGGTCTTTGAATGGGGCAAATTGTCTTACTGGCCGTCCACGTCTTCAGCTCAATGCGTGGAATGTGTGCTTGTCAGACACCCAACTATCGCTGAAATCATTCACCAGATGTCACAGTGCAATGCCTCAACTGTCTTTTTGATGAAAATATAAATATATATCTTCATATATCTCACTTATCAAATATCCTACTTTTTTTAAAAGTATATTTATTTATTGGTATTTGAGGTCACATACTTCTGCACAATAGCTAAGCATGACCAAAACATGAAGGAAAGTCCAGGTCAGTCAATCGTTTATACCCCATGTTGACTGTTTTAGCGGTCTCGCATCCCTAGCAAGTGACTGGGTCCTATTTTACTTGTGAAACAGCTTGTTTACCACAGTAAACAAGCACAGCTTCACTTCCTGGAGTTCCAGCGGGGAGGGGGGGGGGGGGGGAATTTTAAAGTAAACTAATTTCTCTTAGATAGCACCTTAACCCCCTACACACTGATGTCGAAATATCTAAAGTTCAAGGTGCAATTTTTTTCCATAATGCAACTTGAAATTTGAGCTGTCAAACAAGACTGAACTGGTTAAATTCACAGTTGTACTATGGGATAAGTAGCTGTTTGAAATTTGGATATTTTAACAGAGTGAAGGGAGTTAAATGCCTTTCCATTTAGACAGATTTGGGGCAACAGTCTTCAAGGTGCTATACAAGTAATGGGAAATTTAGCTAGAAAATAGGCGACGATGGTGTTAAGGGCCTATATAAGTAATGGAATTTTGTTTATTTTGAAATTCTCACCTCTCATATTCCTTACATTCAGATTAAATATACACATATTATACATCAAAATGAAGAGTGGGATGTATAGAACACTATACACATGTGTAATCAACTCAGAGTCGACTGTAGGCACCACTGGTTCCTGGAAGTTTGCTACCGTATTCGCACCAGAACTGATAAAATAATATTTCATCATTACAACTTGCGGCCAAATGTGCTTCATATATCCAAGAACAAAGCTAGGCATTCAAAACACTTTCGAATACAGCGATAGGTCTTCATTTTGAAAAAGGACAACACTGTCTGCATTTTTTTATTTTAGATGGTTTCCCTACTCGACAGACATGCGCAAAATCACTCGTTATCACGAATTTCCATCGAAAAACAAAATCGTAATTCTAAGAAATTTCACCAGGTATCATGATACCTTGCACTGAATATGGCAACTGTGCTTGTTTGTTTGTTTGTTTGTAGGTGGTTAACGTCACATATTTATGCACCATGGCTAATCATGACACAACATGGAGATGGAGTCAAGTTCAGTCAATCGTTGATCTACATGTTGCCCATTTTAGAGGACTTTCACCCCAAGCATTGGTGACTGGGTCCTATTTTACTAGTAAAGCTGAACTGGTTTACCACAGTAAACAAGTGCAGCTTACTTCCCGAGGTTCCCGCGGGGAGGCAACTGTGCAATCTCTGTCTAATAACAGTATACTGTATGAAGGCGATCTTTTTCATCATTTGATTTTAGACGGCGTTGTTTTTACGTGCTTTTTCTGTCCGAAGACGTCGGCCGGAAATCGAAAGTATACTCACACGTAAACAAAAGCAAAGGCGTTGGAATTTTCCCCAATGCAGCTCTGTCGCCGTGTTTTGAAGAATTTTTATCCCCTAGCTTTGTTCTTGGATATGTAAAGCACATTTGGCTACAAGTTGTTTTCGTGAATTATTAAATTATCAGTTCTGGTACGAATACGATAGCAGACTTCCAGGAACCAGTGGTGTCTACAGTCGACGCTATGGGTTGATTGCACATGTGTTTCGTGTTCTATACATCCCAACCTTCATTTTGATGTACATTTTGTGTATATTTAATTTGAATTTAAGGAATATCAGAGGTGAGAATTTTCAAAATAAACAATTTCATTACTTACATAGGCCCTTAAATCTAAAAAAAAAAACTTTTCTTTTTGATATTCAAAACTGCGAAGCACTGTTAAATATGGATAGACCGCAAAAAAAGTGACAATTATTTTGCTTAGATTTTTGATGACAAAGAAAATATTTTCAAGCTAATATCCATTAATCCATTACTGACATTGCTCCTTTAGGTGCTATGTAAGTAATGGAATTTTGTTTATTTTGAAATTCCCACCTCTGATATTCCTTAAATTCAAATTAAATATACACAAATTATTCATCGAAATGAAGGATGGTGATAAACGAAAAGACCAAAAATGGATTTTGAAGTGAAAAAATAACTTAATTCTCCAATTTAAAAAAACAGCCACAGCTGAATACGTGGGAAATATCACTGAAATAGCTGAATCAAAATATTTAGTTAACATTCATCTAGTGGCAATTACCAATTAAATAATTTTAAAACCCCAGAAAAATATTTTAAAACTGGCACAGAAGATGGTAAATTATTTACATGTTTTTCAAAAGATACAGAAGGACATCCTTAAAATCCCAAGACACTTTTTTATACACATTACAGAGTCATTGTAACTGGTCAGTGTGGCCAAACAATAACCAACGTACATGATTAATAGAACTGATTACCACTTGATACTCAGTAATGGAAAAGAGTTTTTTCCTTCCAAACATGAGACAATCTAATTATCCAACAGTGGTTGAATGTTTTTTTCTCCTTGCACTCAGTACTACTCATGCAAAATTGGTTATCCTTCGTTTTTATGTCTTCTAAAGTTACCCGAATCAGAACTGACAAGGGAAGTTGATTTTAACCGTTACATTCATTAGTTTTTCTCATTTCATATCGAATGTTCTCTTCCCATTCTACCAACATGTCCGATTTAAAACAAATTGGTACAGTTGTGATTGAAACGCAAAGTTTTTTGAGAATATTTTGTTTTAAGGGCTTATATAAGTAACGACATTGTTTATTTTGATAATACTCACCTCTCAAAACGCGGCGACAGAGCTGCATTGAGGAAAATTCCAAAGCCTTTGCTTTTGTTTACGTATGAGTATACTTTCGATTTCCGGTCGACGTCATCGGACAGAAAAAGCATGTAAAAACAACGCCGTCTAAAATCAAATAATGAAAAAGATCGCCTTCATACAGTATACTGTTATTAGATAGAGATTGCACAGTTCCCATATTCAATGCAAGGTATCATGATACCTGTTGCAACTTCTTAGAATTACGATTTTGTTTTTCGATGGAAATTCGTGGTAACGAATGATTTGCGCATGTCTGTCGAGCATGGAAACCATCTTCAATAAAAAATGCAGACAGTGTTGTCCTTTTCCAAAATGCAGTCCTATCGCTGTATTCGAAAGTGTTTTGAATGCCTAGCTTTGTTCTTGGATATATGAAGTACATTTGGCCACAAGTTGTTCTGATGAAATATTTTATTATCAGTTCTGGTGCGAATGCGGTAGCAGACTTCCAGGAACCAGTGGTGCCTACAGTCGACTCCATGAGTTGATTACACATGTGTTTCGTGTTCTCTACATTCCAACCTTCATTTTGATGTATAATTTGTGTATATTTAATCTGCATTTAAGGAATATGAGATGTGAGAATTTCAAAATAAACAAAATTCCATTACTAATATAGGCCCTTAATTTGTATATATTTAATCTGAATGTAAGGAATACGAGGGGTGAGAATTTCAAAATAAACAAAATTCCATTACTTATATAGCCCCTTAACTTTTATTTTGCATGCTTCGGGATTATTACCAAACTTGATATAAATCTCTATGATTTCTAATTGAACTGCGTATTCTCAGCAGAATAAAATGCTTGTCGATTTTGAAATAAATGAACGGTTTGTCGTTCTCAAACAACTTACCGGTAAAACGCAAGAAGAAACTCAGAACATCCATCAAATAATAAGACCTCATAAATAATAGGGAAAAAACATCGTTTCCCAAACATCGCGGTATCAGCGTGGGGTGAAGTTCAGCAATGTGGTCAAACCGTTCTTGGTCCGACAACCAAATAACGTCAAACATGTCATGCGCATAACAAATAATTCAAGTTCATCAAGAAAGGCATGCAGAACTGTCAACCCATAATTCCCTCGGACAGCATTCACACGGACAAATCAAGACCAATGTTGGCGTGTTATTTATTTATGAATCAAACAACGAAAAGTAATGATAACGTCTTGTCTCCAACTTAACCCACCTCTTTTTTCTACCTCATTATTTTATGTTATTTTATTTTTATTTCTTAGCCCGCATATGATTATAATAAGCCTGCTTGTTAACAGCTGTATAGATAGAAGTGTGAATAGTCCATTTGTGAGCAGGGCCGACGCTAGACTATTTTGCGCCCTTGGTAAGGCCAGTTACTCCCCCCCCCCCTCCCCCCCCCTAAAAAAAAAAAATAAAAGCACAAAACTTGAAACCTGCTGATTAACCCATTGGTACTTTTGTACGTCTTATGACATGAGAAATCAAACAGCGCCTTGATACTTTGTGGTGATTTGTTTTATTATTTTTCGATTTTTTAAAGTTTTAACCTTAATACCTATTTTCTCCCGAATAGTGCTCAATGACAACCGGTGAGCCAAATGTTATCGCAGCTTAAAGTACTAATATAATCCTGCTGTCAAGCTCTCTAAAGAAGAGAGCCTCTATCAGGGCGTTCAAAAAATGAGGATACCAGAGCAAAAGCCAACACTGCCTTTGCTTATATTTCATATTCAGTGAAACACAAATAATATTTTGTTTATATATATTTGTTCTATTCTAAACAAGTTTTGAATGACAAATTCAGACCACCAAAAATAATCTAGCCCTCATCCAGATAATCACTAATGTGAAAAATATCTTGTTATTTGTACTTTCCGACGTTTGACGTCGCATTTTGAAAATCGTTGAAGAAACTGAATTCCCAGTGACAACGTTTGAACGTCAGGTTATTTAAAGTCTCAATGGGTTAATAAGGGACAACAGCAACTAGGCTGCAACTAGGCTCCCTCTCATGCTTCTGGCGCGGACATCTGTCGGTGGTATGAGACATGCAGGATCCTGGTAACCCCAATCTATGAGCGTGCCCCACACGTGGGCGCTGAAACTGGAATGATAAACGGAGCCGATACGTCAGTAGACGTTATCAGTCTGTATGAGGGTGGCCCACGCAGAGAGGTGTCCGCTTCCCTGCCGAACATAGTGCCCTCTATTACTCCTTAGACGTGGGGTGTGTTCCATGGTGTAACGTCCCCCTGGTGGAGATGAGGAGGAGGTAAGGTTAGGTAAGTGAGGTGAAGTGAAGTGGACTTCTAATTGAATTTATCCGGAATTGGCTTACGCAAATTCGTCGCCTGAGTGCTAGAATGTTCTATGTCCCCTATGGAATTGTGTAACCAAGGTTTCAGACCGCTCGGCTTTTTCAGAAAAATACATAGATCTGTTGTATTTCAGTCTTACAAAATCGGAATCAGGTGAGTTGACGTCTTTATGGTAGTCCAATGTGTCATCCTTTAGTCAGGATTAATGGCGACAGTGATTTAGGTAAGGCAGTAGTGAGTGTCAGAGTCGGAATGTGTCACGACCTTATATGGCTGTGACTGAAAATAATTGAAACACAGTAAACAGCTGTAGCTAGTTGGATTGAGTACTGTTGGTAGCATTTGATTGTAATAATCCTACTTGCTAACAGCTGTGTAGATAGGGGTATGGAGAGGCTATTCTTGAATCTTGAGGGCCTTACAGTGACCGCGAGGGATGGTTTTCATGAAAGACGCACGAAGGATTAATGACACATGTGTATATATACATATATCTCATAAATATGTGTGTATACATATATGGTTAACTTATATGTCATATTGTCTGTGGGTCTTGTATGCATCTTACACGAAGACCATCCCGGCCATTAGGCCAGATGTCTAGGGAATCTTCAGCCTTTTTCTCCCTCACTTTTTTATCTGGCTAATTCTGGACAATATTAGTGGACTACCGGCACCGGGTCGATGCGAATAGTCCAATGAAGCCCTAAAATCGCACAGATCGCTTCTTAGATCAGACATTTTGGTTCCGGAACTCCGCTTATATTTCAGCTTCCCCCACCCACCCACCCTCGTCACACCCACAATCAAAGTCGCTGAGCGGCCCCTACTTTACACATTGAACGCGATACGAATGTGGTGTGCATTGCAAGCATTGTGAGCGATGCGATGATGTAATAAGTAACGTTTTTTTCAATTTGTAGTTGCAAAATAGCTACCCCAAATCTGAGCTTCACTGTAAAACAACGGCAAATATTTTCTGCACTCGGACCAATTTGCAAACTGAATCATAAAATTACTGTTTAAAGTTTTGAAGCGACGAGTCTTGCATACAAATTATATTCAGTACTTGTATATTGGACTTCCTGCATTAAACACAAATTAATTTTGTTATTTGCTTTGCATGACAGCGGGGACCGAATTAGAGGTATTACACTCTGTACAAATTTCAAATCGTAATTATTCTTTAACGCATCGCTCGCAAGGAGCGGATGTCACCTGTATCACTTTTTGAATATCTGAACATAAGACTGTCATTTGATCGCCGCATTATATAGTTAACCCTTTGAACTCTAGTGGTATCTTCCATGTCAGTGCAATAGCAGCAATTAGAAGAGTCCATATTCATTATTTGGGGGTAGACCAATCAATATTTTCAACGTGCAGCCTCGGGGCTGCACGTTGAAAATATTGATTGGTCTACCCCATACATTTACTGAACAGCCATCCTGTATAATTACGTTATGGCGTATCATGTCGTGGAAAAAGGACCGCTCGGGTTTAAAGGGTTAACGTGACTGTGCTAGAAACTCATATTTTGAATTTCATTCCAGTGGAAACCTCTGAGAACTCATGATTGAGTTTCACTGAATTATCTATTTGCAATAGCCGAGTTCGATCCCCGTCCGGGACGACCCGCGTTGTGTCCTTGGGCAAGGCACTTTATCCCGGTTGCCTACATGGGGGCACGATGACGCCGTTTACTAAGGCGTACTGCACGTCGATGGTGCACGTCTTCAACCGCTGTAACCCTGCTTGGGCGGAGCTTGACCAGAGTTAGAATGTTGAGGAGCTGACAGCTGCTCGTCGATGCTCGGTGGCTCTCTCGGGGGTACTCCGGCTTCCTCCACCCGTAAACCTGTCGCGGTCACGATTAGCCATTGTGCATAAATATGTGACCTTAAACACCAATAAATAAAATAAATTTGCAATAGATTTACACCATTATTTTTATGAATATGTTCGCAGAATTATTTTCACATTTTTTTAGAGAGTACTGGTCGGCATTCTCTAATAAATTGTAACAAAATGATTCAAAAAGAAAACTTTTTTTAAATAATGTAACTAAGTCATCAGCTAACAGTACTTTAATTGGGTGGGTGTTTAAATGTTTGCATGCATGCGTTTTCATGTTTAGGGCCTCTTAGTTTAAACAATTTTTATTTCATTAACTCAAAATGTAATATAATTACAAAATATGTGGATTCGGCAGTAAGCATGCAAGCTTATATTTAGCCGTTTCCACTAATGAGCATATTACAAGCAGACAAACATGAATCAAAAGGATTTTTTTATTAGGGTTTAACGACACATTAACAGCTAGGGTCATATCATGTCGGTGACAGTTTTAATGGTGGAGGAAGCCGGAATACCCGGAGGGAACCACCGAGCAACGACGAGCATCTGTCAGCTCTCCAACATTGTAACTCTGAACTTTGCACCGCGGCACATGCAGGGTTAGATTGGTTGAAGACATGTGCACCATCGACGTGCAGAACGCCTTAGTATACAGCGCCATCGTGCCCCCGTGTAGGCAATCGGGGTTAAGAGACTTACCTAAGGACACAACGTGGGAGAACGAATCAGTCGCTGAAATGGTCACCCATCCAACTACTAACCGCGCTCGACGTGGCTTAACTTCGGTGATCTGACGAGAACCGGTTACCGCGACGCCACCGCGCCCCCAATCAAGAGGATGGGAGAAACGCAAAGGAAGAAATGGTTTGGGAAATGAAGTTGTGTTATGTCATGGAAGCAATGATCATTAACCCCATAATAAAAAATATTTCTGTTTGATATAATTGAACTTTTAATTGCCAAATAGAAGATTGTGTTTTTGAGGTGTATATAATAAAACAGTTATGGACTTTTGTGGTGGTAAATATGATGTGATATGAACTTAAAAAACTTATATTGACCGAGGCATTAGCCTCGGTCAATATAAGTTTTTTAGGTTCATATCACATCATATTCACCACCACAAAAGTCCATAATTGTATAGTACAGCCAAACATATTATCTTTGTTAGCTCGATTGGAGAAACCACACCCCCAATCGCTGGTTACCGAGTTCTAGACCCCGAAGCCATGAAAATTCATTTTCTTGGCTGGCTGAAGGAAAATATGGCTGGCTAGCCGGCTCAGCCGGCTAAGGTTTTATGTTCGCGGCTGACGGCTCAGCTGACTGAGTGGTGTTACAGATCCGCCTATGATGAAGTGTAAAGCTCGTCACGCTACTAACAGGCTAATAACAACATAATATCGCGCTAAAGTTCTTTATTGTTAAAATTTTAAGGAATAAAAGCGTCCCTAAACACATTTTCCAACAGAAACTCACTGGTTACTGATTAGGCTTTGACGAACACTCTTCTTTAAGCCAGATTATTGTCTTATTATTGTCACATTGCTATAGTTATCTGGCAATAATGAATCAATATTCTGGTGTTATTTACACGCTGTTGTTGCCTAAGGGTACAATTATATACTATAAAAAAGTTTTTTTGTTATTGTGTTCTATGAAATAGACCCGGTTCCAAAATCTTAAGTTTCTAATTTCTTTGACTGGCATTAGTGGCATATAAAAGTTGTTGATCTGAACAATGGTAAGAGGTTTTGGATATACAACTTCTTTATTACAATAAAAGCGACGTTTTAGTTTAATTACTAACATCGTTTTCAAACAAGTGGAAACGGTGTTAGTATCTACACTGAAACGTCGCATTTATCGTAATAAAGAAGTTGTTTTTCCCAAAACTCTTATCATTCGTCAATGAATTTCTATTGTTCATGGAGAGAAGGGGTTTTATTATGATTGAAATATTACATTTTCGGAGCTAAAATCAGTTTTATTCTGTTGTTGTATATGTTACCAACTGAATTGAAGGAATTCATAAATATGAACAACTCAGCCATGTGCGGTGAGTTATAGTACGTTCCAATGTTGATCTTTTTGTGAATACCGGCAACGAAGTTGGTGACTATACAATGGCAGTAGTATGAGACCCTTGACGTTGTCCCAAAATAGGTATGAGAACCCTGCCGTAGATAGGAAAACTCAATACCCTCTTCCTCGCCTAGTGCCGCGGAAAAGCATAAATCGTGTACTTGTATCACAGATTAGTAGACCAAAATAAAACTCAAACGCGGAGGAAATGCACAAGCACATAACTTACTCGGGAAGATTTCTACTTCTAGGAATTAGGGCTAGGTAGTCAGCAGTAACACATTTAGGCATTGTTCTAACATTCATTTAATGAAAATTTGACAATTTACACGGCTTAACCGGCGCAAACTTTCGTGGCGGCTGATTTATAATACGGCTGGCTGACGAAAAAATGTGGCTGGCTGCGGCTGACAAAAAATATGGCTGGCGGCGGCGGCTCATGGCGGCGGCTTCGGGGTCTACCGAGTTCTGTTATTCCAGTAGAAGAAAACTTGTTCATGACAGCAATCATGCGGGACTCTGTTTCCCAGGGTTCCCACTGAATGCTAGAGGTCCATAATTGGGCTTCACTAAGAGGTAGGTCTACGACTATCACTATTAAACGATTTTGTATTCCATGAAAATGACAAGATCCTTTAACCCCTGGCCTGACACAACCACGTTTAACATATATGGAGGGGCTATGTATATGCTTGTTTGTAAGGGGGTTTAGTAAAATTCATAGCACAGATATAACTCTACGGTCTGTTTAACTGTTGGAAGTGCACATGCCAGAATGTGCAGGGCATTGTAATACGATACGTTGCTAAAGTTTGTTGGAAAGTACTCTCTCCAGTAAACTGTAACAAACAAAATTCATATGAACAAATTTTTACATTCAAAATTAATCGAGCACGCCATAAGGTGAATGGATAGAACTTATGTAGCTTTGGAATCCAGTTAAGTTTATTTTAGCGTTGCATTAGTTTCGTACTGAAAGAGTTCCACCATTCAAACAAATCTTTCTTTCAAAGTTTATTTATTTATTTATTTATTTATTTCTTCATTGGGATTTAACGACACTTTCAACAGTGTTGGTCACCTCGTGTCGGACAGTTTTACGGGTGGAGAAAGCCGGAGAGAACCACCCTGCAACGCCGAGCAACTGTCAGACTCCCCAATGTACTAACTCCACTCAAGCAGGGTTAGGCATTGGTTGAAGACAAGTGCACCATTGGCGTGCAGTACGCCTTAGTATACAGCGCCACCGTGCATGGACGTTGGCAATCAGGATGAAGTGCTCTGCTCAAGGACACAACGAAGTTACTCCTGGCGGGGATCGAACCGTGGACTTTTCGGTTTGAAGTTCAATGCCGTAACCACTGAGTCACCGCTCTCCACTTTCAAAGTTGAGCTCGAGAAAGTAAGCGGCAACATACATTTCATGCTGCATGGACCGCGGAACCTGGTGTAATGCGAAGTTATTTCACTGCTTTATGGCACTTGTTAAATATATTGACATCTTTCAGAAGATATCAATACTTTTAACAAGTGGCATTAAGTAATATTCAACTTCCATAACTAAACTAATTCTGGTGGCAGTGATAGAAAGCAAAGCCAAATATCCTATAAAGAAATTCCAACCATGCAGAAACTGTGGTTTTCCGTTTACCAGCTATTCATGGCTTGATGTCCACTTCACTTTGCCTCGTTTCACACATTGAGTGACATTGCCCAGTTGAGTTAACCCCCTGCACACTGATGTCAAAATATCCAGATTTGAAGTAGGCATTTTTCCCATAATGCAATTGGGAATTTAACCAATTCAATCTTGTTTGACAGAGCTCATTGAGCTCTGTCAAACATGATTGAATTGGTTAAATTTCTAGTTGTATTATGGGAAATATTTGCACCCTGAACTTTAGATATTTCGACATCAGTGTGCAGGGGGTTAACAAGTGAGTGGAATATTTAAAACAACCGTGAACGTACTACCGTTGCAACTAAACTTTCCACGACAGTACGCAGTTGTTTTGAACAATCCAGTCTTACATCAATTCAAGTGGACGATTTTGTGGCGAAAAACAAATCCCCACCCCCCCCCCCCCCCTCCCGCGCCACACATATACAAACATATACAAAAATTCGAACCTAAGATTCAGCCCCTCTTCTTTCAAAATCGTTCCGCACTCCCTGATCTGGGGCTTTTAATAATGACTTCTGTTTGGCGATCCCAGCAGGAAGTGGGAAAGTGTGTAGTTACTAACGTAAACAAGTTCTGTTTTCAGGTGTATTAGGATCCTGTAATGCATGCGCTGCGAGTTCTATAAGGAGGCAGCATATAAAAGACAAGTTATAAGACAGTGACGGCTTCTTCTTGTATTGTGTTCACAACATAAGCAAAGGAGACAGTGACCTCAACTGTTTACCCAACATCAGCAGGCGCTACGTGCCAAATATTTTATTTAAAACCACATCACGTGACCCCTCATTAGAACGAGCTCGGCGAGCTCGTTCCAATGAGGGATCACATGATATAGTTTTGTTGAAATTTTTGGAAAAATAATTTTTTATTCAACTGCTGAATTTATATACTGCGTGGATGGTCGCGGCCGTTTCGTTACGTCAGGGTTAACTTCGTAATAACTGATCACAAACGAAGCTTGAACACGATTTGGTTTGGTTGAAGACACACATGTGTATTATTTAACACTTTATCTAACAACACGTGCAAAAAAACTTTTCGAATAACTTAAAAATTGTATCTTTTGCCTCAAAACCTTAGTTTACGACCCTTCATTGTCACGAGCTCGACGACCTCGTGCCAGCGAGAGATCATAAGTTATGTTTTGGACGCAAAAGTTAAAAAATAAAATAAAACTTGAATGGCAATTTTCCTGAATAACGCCGTCCGGATTTTTCTGATAGAATAGGGGAATTTGTTATCACCTTTCATGTTAGTACCCTCTTCCGCCGTGCTCACATATGAATGTGATTCCAGTATCTTGCTCGAGGACACAGTCAATGAAAGTGAAGATCTTTACACACTATTCACACCAATTGTAGGGCAGTATTGCGCCTTAAGTGGACTGATAGTACTAACGGCTAACTGTAGACCAATATGGGTACATACCGCACATCATACACTACCTTACTGGACAACCATGCATTATTATCAGATATCGTCACATATTGGGGGAGGGAATGGGGATGCGGATGTGCCGTCATAGTCAAGTGACCCTGTTGCGTCATGTTTGGTTGTCATGATAACTAGCGTAAGCGGCCATCTTGTTACGCCATACCCATAGTGATACGCTATTCTTGCTAATCTTGCCACTCCAACCCAAGCAGATTATTTAGTCCTGCCTTCTCTATTCCGACGTCTGCCCTCCAACAACAGATTGCTTCATTTTTTCCCATAACCTGTACCAACCCATACAGCAGGGATTATTCTGCCATCTTTGGGAAAGAGCCTATTCATTTGGGAAATTTGAACCATGAATACTTCAATTTCGTTTAGAGGAGAGAAACACACAAAGATTATGAAAATTCCCTTCAAATTGAATTGAGAAAAGTACAGGCTACGTTCGGTGTCTTGGCAGTTGTGTCTTGGCCAATCGTGGTGTGCGGCACCTGTTCTGTAGTGGTAAAAATGATCAAATCAGAATTAGATCTTTAATGGTTAAACAAGAACACACCTTTTGCCTGAACTTGAATTCAGACGCTTTTTATTCTTCGTTAGGTTGGTAAATATTGGTTTTCTGAGGGTTTATGACTGCTCTGTTAAGGACAGTAATTGTAATTGTTTTTGTTTATTTATTTGAATGGCAACTGGGATTGGGAGTTGTTTAGTTTGAATTGGGAAAAATCTTGCCCCACTGTGCAAGGGACCCATATTCGGCCCCTGCAGACACACAAAAGAAACCCTGTATAGAGTTATCGCCCCTGTGTATAACCAAGACCTCTATGATCCTTAAACCCGGAAGACAATCGAGCAGATACAGGCATTGCTCGAATCTAATCGAGCAAATGAGCTATGGAGCAATTGCTCGAGAGAGTGACTCATTCACCATTTTATGCCTATAGTGGTGTACTATTGGAGGATACCTTCTGGGGATACATTTTGGAGGATACTTATTGGAGGATATATATCTGTAGATAGTTAAGGATCTTATGATTAGCTTCCACTCTTGACTTTCACAATTACTGGTCCGTAATACTACTATTGTCTACCACAATTTATCCTGCCCTAGAGTCCCCCCACACTTACTACTGACTACTATGGCTCTCAGTACCTATATCACTTTATTATATGACTATGATATTTTTACCCTAAATACCACAACTGTTTGACGATTTTATCCAGACTACAGGATTACACCAGGTGAGATTTTCTCGGATCAAAAATCCATATCACACTCCTACGGAAATTGCCGAGAATTTCCGTATGAATAACGTCGGACATTTTATCCATTAAAATAGACTTCGTAACTCGGGAAGCCGTTGCCGTTGTTTACAAAGTTTCGTCTACTATTTTTCTGTTCGCCTTTAGGGAATAAGTAAATCGAGGTAAGCAAATTAAGTTACTGTTAGTATATCAGTCATATAATAAACCTATCATCATAACAATGGGTTGATCCGTGTCGTAGTATCACGTCGAGTTGAGGTGGCCAGATTGTCGGATCACTCGTGTGATCCGACAATCTGGCCACCTCAACTCGACGTGATACTACGACACGGATCAACACACTGTTATGATAAATAGAGATTATTACCATTATGTGGATGTACAAATATGTATCCGAGCAGAGCTCTGGGGTCTAAGGGCAGATCACGGCGAGTCGAAGACGAGTCGTGATCTACCCTTAGAACCCGCAGCAATGCGATACCGGTTATTTTGATCCCTGCCGAAGTTCCCCACTACTCCCCTCTCCCACCAATCTCCCAGCTTTCTGACACAAACTGCTTTATTATTTCTTCCATTGACACTTTCTCAATCTCCCCAACTATGATATTGACTTTTCCCTTTACACATCTCCCATCCACTTATCTCTGAGCTTTCATTCCACTGTTCCATAGAAATTATTACCATTATGTGGATGTACAAAATATGTATCCCTGTCGAGCTCCGGGTTCTAAGGGCAGATCACGACGAGTCGAAGACGAGTAGTGATCTACCCTTAGAACCCGGGGCGAGACTCAGATACATATTTTGTACATCCACATAATGGTAATAATCATTTTATCTTACAATATATTGGGGATAAGTCAAAAATGTAGATGAATATATAACGAACTATTTATTCGTACGAATGAACAAAAAAAAATGGAACTCACGCGAAAGAAACGCGCTTGTATCCGACCCCCTGATACAAACATCTGTATCAGGGGGTCAGATACACGACAGTTGCGGAGTTAATACAGACAAAATACATGTTGATTGTAAGATAATATGTATGTATCACTATACCACAACCCCTACGGACCGCTATCATACTTGCCTTCCACCACTACTAACAGTCGAATACAGTCTGCTTGCTCTAACGATTCGAATCTTATCGAGCAGCGAGCCATCGAATAGTGACTTGAACAGGCATTGCTCGAACGACTCGAATCTAATCGAGCAAATGAACCACCGGGTAACTGCTCGGGCGAATGACTTCTTTTACGACTCTAATGCTCATCTGGGTATTTATTTATTTAATTTATTTATTTATTTATTTATTTATTTTATTTATTTATTTATTTATTTATTTATTGGTGTTTAAGGTCACATACTTATGTACAATGGCTAATAGTGACCGTGACAGTTTTACGGGTGGAGGAAGCCGGAGTACCCGGAGAGAACCACCGAGCAACGACGAGCAACTGTCAGCTCTCCAACATCGTAACTCTGAACTCTTTACCGGCAGGGTTAGATTTGTTGAAGACATGCGCACCATCGACGTGCAGTACGCCCCAGTACGCGGCGTCATCGTGCCCCCATGTAGGCAATCGGGGTTGAGCGCCTTGCCTAAGGACACAACGCGGGAGCGCGAATTGGTCGCTGAAATGGTCACCCGTCTAACTACTAACCGCGCTCGACGTTGCTTAACTTCTGTGATCTGACGAGAACTGGTTACCGCGACGCCACCGCGCCCCCTCATCTGGGTATTGGGGATAACTATGAAATGGTGATGTACTATCGGAGGATACCTTCTGACGATACCTTTTAAGGTTGCCTTAAATAGATATCTGGTAGGCAAATGTCAGAACATTACCAATCAGATCCCACATTTGGGTACTGCCGTGTACCAACGTAGACTCCCAATACGCTTCTTTCCTTGATAATCGCGTTTAGAGTTCATCTTGTTTAGTTCACTGTAGGTTTTCATCCGTCGTTGTGATAAGTGTTCGGGTGTTCAATCGGCGCATTTCCTGATCACCCGATCATTGGCATAACGAAACTCCGCTGAGATTTTCTTATCCTCATGAACTTCAAGAACATCACGAAACGTGCTTTATGCGCTTCGCAAGATACTAGAGCCCTTTCGATCTGGGTGTTAGGTGTCTCTGTGGAGATCTCTGATGACGCACCAGTCGCTTTGTGACACAAAACCAGATTCATGGTCACTAAATGCGAAGCGAAATTTCTCGCACATATTGTCATACTTATAATTGGTTTCATCAATCAGTTCATTGATGTTTGTCGAATGCAACGTAGGAAGTATGGAAGAAATTCTTATCTCAGAAGTTAGAAAAGTTTCTTTCAAGTAATGACGCAAGTTTACCCAACTCGTCTCCTGTGTTCCAATGTGTTCTATGTGCCAGTAGGCACATAGAACACATTGGAACTCAAGAGACAAACTGTTCGTTGTAAGTAGCAATTCCTTTCCTGCATTAAATAACTCCAACATGTACCCTAACTTTGTCGACGTTTTGATACTGTAAATCTACCTGCAACTCAGGAAGCCCCTGTCCAGAAGTTACTACTTTCGACACTCTCTCATTCCGTTTGACCATCATCGTGGGATCAATCCCTCGGACTACGAGTCTCTGACAAAAAGATGTAGAGGTAAATCCGTACCTTTTTTCTGGTAATCGCGTTAGTAAATGATCAGTTCCTATTCTGGGAATTCGATTTCTCCCTTGAGTTTGAATCTTCCCCTTCTCGGGTATTTCAGTGGAGTGAATTGCTGTATCTGAATATGTTATCTGAATTGGCCCTTTTAGATCAAGATCATCTGCGTAGTCGTTCACCTCTTCCGTTTCTGTTTGTACGTGAATGGAATCATTATTACAAGCCTGTTCTCTTCATCTGCAGCAACACTAAACCATACAAAAAATGAAAATCTGTTCCGCACATATGTGCTCAACGGAAATCGTTGACGGACTAATTTTTTTAAATAGAAGCGACATTTAACAGGAATTTTCTATAAATCGTGCAATGCAATTACCATTTGAATCGCTAGCGATAGCTGAAAATCGTCCCCTGGGTTTTAATGTGTTCTATGTGCCAGTAGGCACATAGAACACGTTAGAACTCGGGGGACGAAACTGTAACGCGGGTTCCCTCGTAAATTTGGTTGGCGATTAAATGTGTTGTTTTTGTTGATAGTTTTCAAATGAATTGCTTAGTGTCCTTCTAACAATTCCTTCTAATAAATGAATCCGCAACAGTTTCTTATGGTTTATTCAAATTGCTCCTTGTGAAATTCATGTCAATGCGAAGTTTCTTATTTTTCATTTTCAGTGTTGCATCTTCTTTCCTCATATAGTTTATTCGGGGTGAAAGTTCTTTATAGGTTTTAGACAGTTCAGACTGTGATGCGAATTTGTTCTCCATCACACCCAGTTTACTGCTAATGTCCTACATCCTGACATTGATAGAGTTTTGAATTTGCATCTTAATGTCATTCGTCATTTGGTCCAATCTGTTCTCGTGTTCTTTCTGAGATAGATGGATTTCCTCAATTCATCAACCGATTTCTTCAATGTTGACACATCAAGAAAGTTTACAGTTGACGACGGAAAGTCTGTCTGTCGAAGCTACAACTTATTGTTCTCTTTGGTGTTGTGAGATAAACCCTTTTGGAATTAGCAAAAACGACAGTTTGTGATTTTATGCGATGAGTTGCCTTTGAAGGACTTGCTTGTGAAGAATGCAAAATGTTAATGATTTTCTCACCAAACTCATTCAAATCATCTCGGCATAATTCTTCACTAAAGGCTCTTCGATAGATATCGGCAAATGATTTTCTATTCACCAGTGAATGCTGAGTTTGGATCCCTGGGTTATCAGTTTGTTAGTGGTTCTAAATGTGTGCATTTTCACTCTTGTAGATTTTGCTCATATCTTTCATAAATATATTTTCAGATAACATGATATTTCTCCACACACACTCCCAAGTCCCTACAGTTGTCCGTTATACAACTGATGTAATTACCGAATTGAAATGTGTTTGGGGTCATAATTAGACACTTACCTTTATTCTTAACTTATACAGTACAAACGACGTAGACTGGTCACTTTCCACGGGATGGGCAATATTTCCACGGATACAATAATATTAGATTACAAACACTAATTATAGGAATAATCATCAAAAATGTAATTAATGAAGCACCGGGTATAACCCGGTGCTTCATTAATTAAAATTTTGCTGATGATGATTTGTGTTACCCGTTGAACGCATGCGTAGACATCACTGCCTACGCCTGGATTTCGACTAGTCCACAGCGACTGTAGAGTATTTATAATGTCCTGCAAGTATCCTTTATTTTTTCCGCACAACAACCTTACCAACATCCGGGGAATGCTCTCGTATTGTCTCTTCTCTTCTGTTCAAAGGGTCCTTATTTTTCACCGTTTCTTGATAACTCTCTGTGTGGATATCATCCAGCGTATCGAGAATCGTCTTTCTTAAACACCAGTATGCAATCAAAAAAAAAGATTAAGAAAGCCATTGGTCTATTGTTCAAATTTGGAAGATATTATTTTCGAGAAAGATTATGCAAGAAAACTTATTATATATAATATATCCAGAAATAAATTTCAAAGATATTTTTAGTTATATTTATCCCATAAATTGCCGTTTATTTGAACAATAAAGGCCTTGGATAAATTTTTGCTTTATTCACCTAGTAGGGTATACATTTTCCACATAGATTTAACACTGAAAGAATTTATTCCCCTAGTAGCGACGGGCTTGTTGACCTCTGGCCTTTACCACATTTGTCTAGCATAATTAATAGTTCGTTTGTTGATTTCTTTAAATCTTTTTGAAAGTATTACACAATGCCAGTGGAAAACACCACCCACTGCTCATATAATAAAGTATTTTTACAAGTTTAGCTCAAGTTTGTAGGGGAATTATTTTTAGACAGAAATGTATTACTGCGCCTTCTTTATTTTTGCCAATTTTGCTGGTCGGTCGAATTGGACCAATGTGCTCCTCACTTCTCGATGTGTTTTGTAGCGAATTATAGCACGATTTTGCAGCGACTGCCCTGTAAAAGATTTATGGGATAAACAAAATAAACGTATAGTGTTTTCAAGTCCAAAAAAATTCTACTAGTAGAATTAAGAATGAAACCGACTCGCCCGAGGCTCGTCCGTTTCATTCTTAATCCTACTCGCAGAATAATTTTTTTACTTGAAAACACTATACGTTTATTCTATATATACCGACTGCCCAATATTTAAATCACACCATCAAGGCATGTCTACAGCGGAAGCATGACTTTATGGTGTAGATGAAAGATTTGAGAAATCACAGCCGACACAAATCAGGTTTACACCTCAACCTAAAATATCCGTTATGTTCCCGACGCCCCTGACTGACGAATTCAGAATGACAGTCCGCCACAACCCACTATAAAACAGTTGTCCGTCAGATCCTCTTCTGCTACTGACAGTTTTCTGAGGGGATTATTAGCTAGTGGATTATCGCGGGAAGTCGTGATGGTTGTGGAGACGTGTATGGAGACAGTACTAAATATTTGAAATGGAGTTACCCGCCATTGAAGTTGCACTCGGAAATGACGCAATCCCCGAAACTTAGTAGCCTTGAGAAACATGTATTATTTTTAAAAAAACATTTGAAGCATTGTATTGATTTCTTGCACCATTGCTGAATATTCCCGAGAAACAAGAAGGGTGATTTGAATAATACTGTGGAATAAAAATACAATTGACTATTGGTCGGTGTTTTATGGTAATTCGCCGAAAAAATTCGGCCCGCGTCCGGTAGTTTTCTTCCTGTCAATTTTTCTCTCTTATATGGACCCCCAGTTCCGATGACAGAAGAAGTTGTCTGAAGCGCTATATTTGATACAGGCATTCGAATGTCCAAATTATAATGATGCGATCATAATTATTTTTCACACAAACGTCCTAATGGTCGTCTACGTGAAAATATTTAGTATTGTTACATCTGATGCCACAACTATTACTGGATAGCTTATACCCTCGAGCACAGAGGTCCATCGTTACCATCATGAAGCGCCTTGGATTCTTTTTTTTCTCCCAAGCTTTACCACAGCATTCCACAAGGCTTCAGCGCCTCAGGTCCCCATTTTTGCCAAACTTTGAGGCATTTGATTATTTTCATCTTTTCCAATTACGATAAACTGGCTTTCAAAATGTGTCCTATTTCTCTCAGGATTTATCATGTTTTCGTGTCTGTCAGATACGAAAGGCTTGTTTTCAAATGGGGTGGTGACAGAGTTCCATTTCAGTTTAACGCTTTAGATTTTAAAACGTTCATTTTCAGTTGCCATTGGAGCGTATATCGGGAACTATTTTCGATTGGGTATGTAGCGCAAAGGTCCACAGTTGGTATGTGTCCGGGAAGGGGGGCGGCGTCTGCGGTAAAGCCACAAATACTTAATGGGCTCGTAAATTAGTAACAGAGCCCTTTGAATATCACGAAAGAACGTCGTGCATGGGCTCCATTTTCACCGTAGTTTTATCACGTCTTGGCCTCAATTTTTGTGTGTTTCTAATTCAAAACGAGTCTATATTTTAGAGAGGAACCGTTTCATTTCAATGTTAGGTTTTAGATTCGACATTTTGTTGGGCGTTCGATGGATATTCAACACCGAGACAGGATGGCTACCTTGCTGTGTTTTATGGATTTCTCTGTAATGATTTAGAGCTCGTTACGCTCATTTCGATATTTGATGATTCATGGAGTCGAAAGATATATGTATGAAATAGTGCCTGCAACGCAACATGGTTTTAAATCGCTGTAGTTAGAGAGTGTTTGTTTTACACAATCCTTGGTAATGATGGCCCTCACATTGTACGATTGGTTGTACTAACAAGCCTTGTTAGGTTTAAAGGATGGAGTTACTGAGCATTTCGTTTTCATGTTTCAACTTCCGTCTTATTTCAAACCGAAAAGACTAGCTACTTTGCAAGTTTCGAGTCTTTTACTGAACAACACAATGCCGTTACCATTTCTTTTCCCAGATTTGTTTTTTGGGGCACCTTTGTCCTCACGTTATACACAACTTTTTACGACAACCTACAGGAGGTGCTCTCTTTATACATATAGCAACATTTAGATTCCTTTATCAATTCAGAAAAAGAGAATTGCATCCAAATGAAATCGTGAGCAATGCAAAAGTTCACATGTCGAATTTAATGGGTTTCTCAACTGCAAATCAAAATTTTCTTCAATTTTTGTCTATGGTACCCCTTCAACATCCGTCAAAAAGTTGGAAAAAAAACATTTAACAGCAGAAATAAGTTCTGCACACAAAAGTATCTTGTTTTAATATATTATTCGGGTGAAATCATTTATTAGGATAGAATAAATAAACTCGACACAAATAAATTGCGTTCACCACACACATACAATCACATACACATGCCCTGTCCACAAAAAAAAATCGCGGGGTGTACTTTTGTTGGCCTATTTCCAGTAAAGTTTGAAAAGTGTTATGTGCGTTCATGCACGGTTGTATGCAATTAATAGTACCCCTCTCTCCCATGCCCATTGCCCGACCCTTACCCCTCCTTCTCAGCAGATGGTTACGATATCGACTCCTTCCGTTTCTTTGAATGGAGCGTGAATGTCTAGGAAGTGTCTGTTTTGTGAATGCCAGCAGAATGAAAAATGAAGATTTGGTGTTGTCTTCATCCAGTATTGATTTGGAACCAAGGCTTTGGCAATTTTGATTTTAGCTGGGCAACTGTATCCCCCTCTTTTCAAACACATATCTTCGAGAGATGAACGAGAATATTATCTCTTCATTACAATTAAGTTGAAGCTCAGTGGTGAACAGAACAGACCCCACCCCAAAGGGCTTATTTTCTTTCATTTCACTTACGGCTTGATCAAATTTTTATGATTTCTTTGCCACAGACGTCAATACCAACTTCTTGTCATTTAAGAAGACAGGGAATGCCATGCATGCGTGCACTGGAGGATAAACATTGTTGAATCTGATAAGGAGGCCCTCGATGGGGGATGAAGGAGGTAGACATAATTATACATAATAGTGGCGTGCATTCCGATGACTGTGTGTGGGCTGGATGATGAATTGTGGATATGCCTTCACTACCCGCCATGCATATCATCGTAACGTTGGAGTTCTAAGGAATCATTTGTCACTTATATGATTTTCCATTCACCGAAGAGATGGTTGACAGTGGTTATTTAGAGGTAATGTTTGTACGTTTTGCAAAAAAGCCATTTTTTCAGAAACGATTTCGAGTTAAGAGATCGCAGATTTTTTGGTTTTACATCACAAATCGCACACTAATGACTGGCGCCTTTCATCGGGGGAGCTGTTGATTTATGTTTGGTTTCTTCAACCCATTTCACCCTTCAAAAACACATATATGCTAGCGTCCAAGAAAAGCATTTTTACTGCTGTTTATGCGTGTATGTATATCAGAATTCTCACGAGTGTGTTTTAGTGAGTGTCATGGAGGGGGGGGGGGAGACAAATGTTGTAGTTCTCGTAAAATTCAATGGGTAAGTTCTGCTCTGGAGGTATAATAGGGTCCATTATCAAATACCTGGCGTGTTACTCCTCTGTAGTGGGTAGCACAGGCCATATTGTATACTACATTACTTTGGGGGGGGGGGGGGGGGGGGGGTCTTGCTCTGGTCATGATCGAGACATATATACTCGTAGTGACATTAAACCCAAGTACAAATAGTGATTGGGTCTGTGCTATATATTGGGTGGTTGACGACACTTTACCTCGTGTCAAGGGCCAATGCGGTGTTTATAGAACTTTGACTATGCTTTATTACTAAAGGGCTTGTGCCATATATCGGGGTGCTCTCGCTATACCAGAAAGGCCAATGTGCATGATGAATAGGGGATTCTTTACTCCAGAAAAATTGAGAACCAGATTCAGAATGATTTGAGAGATTGGATAAGGATATGGACAGGGCTAAAAAAATGAGAGAGCATTAGCTTTTTAATAAGGATGCCTTTCGGGAAGAAAAAGATGCCCTTTTCGCAACCAGCTTGTATGGGAAATGAAACGGTTCCTCCCTAAAATATAGACTCGTTTTGAATGAGAAACACACCAAAATTGATGCCAGACGTGATAAAACTACGGTCAAAATGGAGGTCATGACGTTGCCTAGAGATGCCCAAAGGGCTCTGTTACTAATTTGCGAACCCACTAAGTATTTGTGACTCTACCGCAGGCGCCCCCCCCCCCCCCCCCCGGACACATACCCAATGTGAGCCTTTGAGCTACACACCCAATCGAAAAAAGTTTCAGATAAAGCCTCAACTGGCTATTGAAAACGAACTGTTTAAAATCTAAAGCGTTAAACTGAAAGGGAACTCTGCCACCACCCCATTTGAAAACAAGCCCTTCGTATCTGACAGACACGAAAACATGATAAATCCTGAGAGAAATAGGACACATTTTGAAAGCCAGTTTATCGTAATTGGAAAAGATGAAAATAATCAAATGCCTCAAAGTTTGGCAAAAATGTGGACCTGAGGCGCTGAAGCCTTGTGGAATGCTGTGGTAAAGCTTGGGATCAATGGCGCTTCATGGTGGTAACGACGGACCTTTATGCTCGAGGGTAAAGCTATCCAGTAATAGCTGTGACATCAGATGTAACAGTACTAAATATTTTCCCGTAGACGACCATTATGACGTTTGCGTAAAAAAAAATTATGATCGCATCATTATAATTTGGACATTCAAATACTTGTATCAAACATAGCCCTTCAGACAACTTCTTCTGTCCTCGGAACTGGGAGTACAAATAAGAGAGAAAATTTGAAAGGAAGAAAACTACCGGACGCGGGCCCATTTTTTTTCAGCGAATTCCCATAAAACACACCAATAGTCAATTGTATTTTTATTCCACAAAATTAATCAAATCACCCTTCTTGTTTCTCTGGAATATTCAACTATGATGCAAGAAATCAATACAATGCTTCAAATTTTTTTTAAAAATAATACATTTTTCTCAAGGCAACTAAGTTTCGGAGATTGCATCATTTCCGAGTGCAACTATTCAAGGCGGGCAACTCCAATTCAATATTTAGTACTCCATGCACGTCTCCACAACCATCACGACTTCCCGCGATAATCCACCAGCTAATAATCCCCTCAGAAAACGGCCAGTAGCAGAAGACGATCTGACGGTCAACTGTTTTATAGTGAGTAGGTGCGGATTGTCATTCTGAATTCCTTACTAAGGGGTGAACGCGAACATAACAGATTTTTAGGGGGAGGTGCAAACATGATTTGTCTCGACTGTGATGACTCAAATATTTCATATACATAATAAATTAACTCATGCTTCCGTTAAAGGCATGCCTTGGTGGTGTGATTGGAATAATAGACAGTCGGTATTATATTTGGAAAAATTTCGTTGACATTTATTTCTGGATATATAATATAGAATATATACATGTAGTACTCGTGACGCAACATCTTATCTAATTAACACAGCACACCGTACCGCCTGTACTCTGAATTGGTCATACTGGACACGTAACAGTCCCAGTACAAAATTTAGCGTTTTAAAAAAGTACCTGACTACTAGCAAGAAATAATTGATATCTTAGTCTGCAACCCTCAGTAAAATATCCCGATCGAAAAAAGTATTGGAGTGAGTGCCACAATACCACAAACTCCTTTTATCGGCGACTCTGTTCTTAGGGTAGACCTGACGACAAACCGCACAGTGCCCGATATCTCTTGACAACCTGGTGGACGACGCTTGGGTTTCAAAAACCACTCGCACACGTTGATGGATTCATTCCATTTTATAACTGCTATGGAGAGATTGCGGAGCTGTCCCCAAACCTGCGTTACAATTTGAGTTCTCGAATAGGATATTTGTTTTATAAAAAGTGTGCGCGTGGGTGGGGATGGAGGGGGGTTACGCTACTGCCTCAATCCAGTTCAAATACCTCTGCTTAGCCTAAAATGTTGTTGTCGGTCGCGCCATTATACCCGTTTTATAGTACAGGAACATCCTTTAAGTCAAAATACATAGAATATTTCTAAAGTTTAGAGTGATCGAATGCGCTTATTTGTTGATAATTGGAGTTTAATGACACTGTCAACAACCAAGATCATATCATTTCAAATGAAAGAAGCAGGGATATATCCACAGAGAACCATGGAACAGCGGCCAGTAACTGCTCGACTTTACAACATTCTAAACCTGCACGAACGGGATTATCGACGGTTGAAAGCAAGTGTACCATCAACATGCTACACACCTTTGCACACTGCGTCACTGTGTTTCTACCTGGCACTTGGAATTAAGGGTATGACAAGGACACAATGCGGATGAAATGCGCGGTTCTGTGTTAAAGCAATGTCAGTAAATTTTCTTCTTCAATTCGTCACATGTTTATTAAGTGCATAATTGAATATTCAGAATGTATGGTGGTAAAAATGCACAATGCGTTAATAGACCCGGAACAATCCAAGTACCAAATCAGATTTTTTTATCATCTCGATCTTCCTGTCTGGGCATCATCACGTTATTTGACTTTTTTAATTTCTGCAACAGAACAGTCCACCTAGATATTCAAAATACAAAAAATTGTAGGTCTTGTTTTGGGCAATTGGTTGTTTTCCAACATTTGTGTTTGAATATAGGGATTGTGGAGTGTCCTAACATATGACAGGCTTATTTGCGAGGATATACACAATATATGAAGATAACATAAAAAACAAAGCTAAAAATATATATGTTTGGTGAACAACAAAAAGTAAACGGCAGTGGATTTCGAACCCAGAACTCAATGACTGTGAAGTTTTATGAAGTGAACAGAACGCTTTATCCAACTGAGCCACTACTCTGGTCATTCAAATTTGACAAAATAAAAGTAGAAAAAAATCCAGATTTTTTATCACCTCAATCTTCCTGTCTGTAGAGGAGATAATAATCCTAATATTTGAATGCTAATTAAAAAGCTTTTCGGGAGATTTGCGGGAAAAATACCAGTTTAATTGAAATCAAGAACCTCATCGACATAAAAATATTGCATAAACTGAAAGCTAAGCAAACGTAATAATATTGCAGACGATTTTTTTCGACCTGTTCACTTTGCCATTCCGGCTCAACACTTTCATAAGATATACAAAGTTGCTATAAATAGTAACAATTTCATGCTGATTGGTTTTCACTGAGTTACGAAAAGTGATCGCCCAATGCTAAACTTTAAACAAAAATATCTCAGAAACGAATGAACGAAGTATGACAATTTTCTGAAACCAAAGCCAGTACAAGCTGGATGCGAAAAGGGCATTTTTTTCTTCCCGAAAGGCATCCTCATTAAAAAGCTCATTATCGAAAAATTGTGAATTTTTACTTGATGCTCTCTCATTTTTTAGCCCTGTCCATATCCTTATCCAATCTCTCAAACCATTCTGAATCTGGTTCTCAATTTTTCTGGAGTAAAGAATTCCCTATACATCACACACATTGACTTTCTGGTATAGCGAGAGCACCCCGGTATATGGCACATACCCTTTAGTAATAAAGCACAGTGAAAGTTCTATAAATACTGCAATGACCCTAGACACGAGGTAAACCTGGTTGCCGAAAGTGTCAACAACCCCCAGTCAGACAGCTTCTACTAAACAAAGCTGCCTGTCTGTCCTCTCTCTCTCTCTCTCTCTCTCTCTCTCTCTTTCTCTCTCTTTCTCTATGTCTCTCCCTGTCTCCACCCTATCTCCCCGTTTCCACTCTTTCCCTCTTTCTTGGGTCAACAAATATTTTTCATACTGTTTAATAACCAAGGTAAAATTGCTGTTATATTTTGCTGTTAGTTTTGATGTTACACCTCGACATAGCATAGCATATAATAGCATCAGCACGCTGGACAGTCCGTCTCCACGATGGGCCACAATACTACCCATCGGGTTACAGAATGAAAGATGGAAGGCCTGAACTTGCCGTACTCTTTATTCTCTGTCCAGTAAGGTTGAAGTTGTCTGATGTGAGTTTAGAATGGCTTACTTACTAGATGGCAGCGATCCTGAATTATCTGTAGGGGATGCCTTAGTGGCTATTGTTACTCTCATATGTATAAGGTACAGTTTTGGATTTCTGTATAATGTGTGCATGCTATACAGTATACAGGAATCAAATGCTTATACGTATATGTATATATGCCTTTCGTTAGATATTTTCAAATATTCTGTCTGTCTGCCTGTCCTTCAGTCTGTTCGTCGCTTACCGTTTCTTTTTCCTTCTGTAAGTACCTACCCATCTCCCCCACTCTCCTACTGCAACCCCCCCTGTCTCGCTGCCTCTCTGTCTCTCTTCCTCTATGTCTCTGTGGTCTCTATCTTTCTACCTATCTCTTACCATGTGCCAGTCCATCTCCACGATAGGTTACAGGACAATTCCTCGGGTTATAGACTGGAGGACTGAAGGCCATAATTCGCCATACTCTCTATTCTCAGTCCAGAATGGCTGAGGTTGTCCGACGCGAGTTTAACATAGCTTATTTTAGTCGCTGGCAATGATCTTAAACATATAGTCGGTGATGCTAATGCGCCTTAGTGGATACAGTTAATTTCATAGGTACAAGTTACAGTTTACACTCTCCCACTGCCCCCCCCCCCCCCTCCGTCTCTCTGTCTCTCTCCCTCTATGTCTCTGTCTCGGTCTCTATCTTTCTACCTATCTCTTACCCTGCGCCAGTCCATTTCCACGATGAGTTACTGGCCAATCCCTCGGGTTATAGACTGGAGGACTACAGGCCATAACTTTCCATACTCTCTATTCTCGGTCCAGAATGGCTGAGGTTGTCCGACGCGAGTTTACCATAGCTTATTTTAGTCGCTTGCAACGATCTTAAACATACAGTCGGTGATGCTAACGCGCCTTAGTGGATACAGTTAATTTCACATGTACAAGTTAAAGTTTTATAATCCATATATAATGTATAGCATCTATATGTTTATATGATATGTAGCGTATATGTATATAGTCGATGTCATGTGAGAAGTTCTTGTATATATCTATGTTGGGTATAAGTATGCAAGCATATATGTACATATGTCCTTCTCTTAATCACACCACTCCAAAAATACCCTTGTCTCTCTGTCTATATGCCTATCACTCTGTATGGTCCTTACCCTCTCTTTCTCACTTTCTCGACTTAAAATATTCCTACCATTCTCTCTCTCTCTCTCTCTCTCTCTCTCTCTCTCTCTCTCTCTCTCTCTCTCTCTCTCTCTCTCTCTGTCCGTCTCTATCTCCCCCTCGCTCTCACACGCTCCTCTCTCTCTCTCTCTCTCTCTCTACTCTCTCTTTCTCTTTCTCTACATCTCTCTCGCCCTCCATCTCTTGCCTTCTCAACCGGGCCACGTATCACATAGGTGATGGTGCTGTTGAGTTTTTAAACTCTCCCAAATGGCAAATTTATACCTGACGTAAAAGTGGTAAAACATGTCCCGCTATGGGTTTCTTCCCTCTTGTTATTATTTTACAAAAAAAAAACCCAAACAGTATACCTCGATGTGAAATGTAAATTAAATCCTTCGTTCATTTATGTTATAAGTGTTTGCCTTGCCGAAAGAGTTGTGATTATTTACAAAACCAACCAAATATGAGTCAGATCAACTTCTGTAGTATGAACTGCCGGGGTCTCGCTTCAGATACTGTAAAGCGAAGGGATTTCTTCTCCCGCTGTAGGAACATGTGTGACATTGCCCTTTTAGTAGACACCCATTCCAGTAAGAAGACCGAATTACAGTGGAAGCACGAATGGGGTTTAGATGCCTTTTTCTGCTCGAATACAAGTCACAAGCGAGGTACAGCTATACTGTTCAGGAACACATTTAAATACGAAATAAAAAATGAGATTTATGACACTTCTGGAAACTTCATTATATTAGACATCGTGGTTCAGGATAATTGTATGACAATTGCAGTAGTATATGGCCCAAACAATGACTATTTTTTATAACGATTTGTTCGATAAAATAGAAAGCGTAGGGAACACTTCCATAATAATTGGTGGTGATTGGAACATCCCAATGGACTATCGCCTCGACACCAAAAACTACAAAAAATAAGAACAATGTAAAAGCCCAACAATGTGTATCTAATTACAAGGAACTTTTAGATCTGAATGACGTATGGAGACAACAAAATCCATCCTGCAAACGTTTCACGTGGAGGGGTCCAAATAATAAATCTGCTCGATTGGATTATTTCTTAATAACTTCTGACCTGCAGGACCTAGTTCAGTCAACTGACATTGAGCCTAGTTACCGCTCAGATCACTCTCCTGTATCCGTCGCTCTCAAATTTATAAAACAAGAAAAGGGTAGAGGGCTTTGGAAATTTAATAATAGCTTATTATCTGACCCAGAATATGCAACAGCTGTTAGAAATACCATTTTTGAAACAATAAAACAATACTGTATAAATAGCAAAAGTGATATATCTAACAACCCACATAATGTTAAGCTCACTATAAATGATCAGCTTTTTGGGAAACACTAAACTTAATGATACGCGGTAAAACAATTTCATATGCATCTTACTTGAAACGAAAAAATCAAAATTCTGAAACATATATAGAAAATAAATTAAAAGAACTACATATAAAATTAGATAGTGGGGATGAAACAGTTAGAGGTGAGATTATATCTTTGGACTCCGAACTGAAACAATTGCGATTCAAAAAAGTGCAAGGCATTATAATAAGAACTAGAGCAAAGTGGAAAGTAGAAGGGGAAAAATCGACAAAATACTTTTGTAATTTGGAGAAAAGGCAATATACAGAAAAATTAATAGTAAAATTAATTAAAGATGACAACACAGAATGTACAGATATTAAAGATATTATTTCAGAACAAAAACGTTTTTACAAAAATTTATATAGTTCCAAGATAAATACTCCGTCAGTATATATAGATGACATGTTTTTCGATAATAATAACCCGTTTCTAAAGAAACTTGACGACGAAGACAATATTTTACTAGATGGTCCATTGACAGCCTCTGAATGCTTAGCTGCTTTGAAAAACATGAAATGCAATAAATCGCCCGGCTCAGATGGATTTACTTCCGAATTTTACAAATATTTCTGGAAAGATATCGGTCCTTTTTTGGTTAAATCGCTAAATGCTGGTTACGAAAACGGTACATTCTCAATTACACAAAGACAAGGTATAATAACATGCATTCCAAAGGAAAAAAAAATCTAAACTGTACATTAAAAATTGGCGACCTATTTCTCTTCTAAACGTTGATTTTAAAATTGGCTCTTCGGAAATAGCATCTCGTATAAAAACGGTCCTACCCAAACTTATTTCTGAAAGTCAGTTGGGTTTTGTAAAAGGGAGGTTTATTGGGGAATCTACACGTCTAATTACTGACCTGATCGACAAGTGCAAATCGAGTAATATCCCGGGAATGTTAGTATTATTGGATTTCGAAAAAGCCTTCGACTCTCTTGAATGGAACTACATTGAGAAAACCCTAAACTTTTACAATTTCAGTCCATCAATCATTCGTTGGTTTAAGGCTTTCTATAGTGACGTTTCCAGCTGTGTCTTAAACAACGGTCATCTTTCAGAGTTTTTCAATGTGGAAAGAGGTGTAAGACAAGGTGACCCACTCTCCCCGTACCTATTTATCCTGTGTGTACAAATACTGAGTGCTAGGTTAAAATTTAGTCCGGAAATAAATGGTATAAAAAATAAACAATTCTGAATATATAATTAACCAGTATGCATACGACAGCACCTTATTTCTTGACGATGATCAAAAATCACTCAACGCAGCCTTAAATATTGTTGACGAGTTTTCTCATTTATCAGGTCTAAAAGTAAATTTTGACAAAACTTATATAGTATGGATCGGTTCTCGTAAGGGTTGCGGTGTGGAACTAAAAACGGACAAACCTATAAAATGGAATCATGGTGAAGATTTTACCATTTTGGGAATAAAATACAATTTAAGTAATACAAATTACCTGGATAAAAATTTTATAGAAAAATTAGAAAAAATGCAGAAACTATTAAATGATTGGTCGTTAAGAAATCTTACCCTTGTTGGAAAAGCTACGGTGTTAAAAACTCTTGCTCTTCCAATTAGTATACACTCTCTCACAGTCCTTCCCAACCCACCCGATTGGATTATCGCTAAACTCCAGAAAATGGTTTTCACATTCTTTTGGTCACATAAGAAAGACAAAATCAAACGCTCTACCATGATAAACACAGTGGAGAAAGGTGGTCTCAAAATCCCGCACATTAAAACCCAATGTAATTCATTAAAAATTATTTGGGTTAAGAAGCTCTTAGACCCGGAAAATTCATCACAGTGGAAAACACTGGCACTTGATAACTTTGAAAAATTTGGATTCAACAATGTTTGGCATTTTACAAAAGACGGTCTACAAAAATTAGCGGAATCAATGCCCCAATTCTGACGAAATGTTGTAATTTCGTGGTCACTCCTTCAAGACTATTCTATATCAACATATAAGGATATTTTATCACAACCAATATTTTATAATAAAAGTATCAAATTAAATAATGCATGCTATCATTTAGAAAAATGGTTTGCAGCTGGTGTGTTTTTTATAAACGATATTGTAGATTCTAACAGAAATTTCTTAACACATGGAGCATTTAAAACCAAATACAACTTAGATATCCCATTCACTACATATTTGGGATTGATAAATGCAATACCCCAAAACTGGAAAAAAATAATCCAAGAATGTACACAAAAAATTGATGTTGTGGAGAATGCATTAGTATCTCGCTTAAAGTCAACTGCCAAAGTTAATAAAGATTTTTACGGCCTTTTCCTGAACAAGATAGCTGTACATGCAAGAAAATCCGAAGCAAAATGGAGCGATGAGCTTAGATATGATATAAACACAGACGAATGGCAATATGTATACAAGACAACATTTACTTCTACCAGCGACACATATTTACAGACACTACAGTTCAAAATAAATCACCGTATATTATACACCAATTCTAAACTATTTCATAGTGGTCTTTCAGAAACTCGGCTCTGCCGCTTTTGTTTTAATTCAAAAGAATCAATAACACATCTCTTTTACGATTGTTCACATTCAAAAACAGTTTTACTTCAACTCATAGAAAAGGTTAATACTGTTTGTAATTCAAATGTTCAGGTTAGCCCTAAGGAAGTAATATTAGGAATGCAAACAGAAGCTCAGTTATCCGACATACTGTGTACATGTTTACAAATTTTTAAAAAATATATATTTTCATGTAGTCTTGAAAACCGGCTACCCAACTACACCGCGTATACAGAAGTTTTAAAGAATTACAGAACTATCGATATATACTCACTCTATTTATACTCGTTCGGCAAGGCAAACAAAATCAAACTGAGATGGGAGACAATATCTAAAATATTTAGCTAAATTTAAGTGTCTTCTATAACCACACAAGCCCATGTTGAATTTTGATTGGAAGAATTCTTTACACATTATAGTTTTGTTTTGTATATATATGTGTGTGTTTGATGTAATTTACTGTGAAAACTGTAAATAAAAAAAAAAAAAAAAAAAAAAAAAAAAAAAAAAACCCAATATATATCACTGACCCAATCACTATTTGTACTTTGGTTTAATGTCACTACGAGTGTATATGTCTCGATCATGACCAGAGCAAGAAATCTCCGTCCCCCCCCCCCCCCCCCCCCAAAGTAATGTCGTATACAAAAAGGCATGTGCTGCCCACTACAGAGGAGTAACACGCCAGGTATTTTATAATGGGCCCTATTATACCACCAAAGCAGAACTTGCCCATTCAATTATATGAGAACTACAAAATTGCCCCCCCCCCCCCCCCCCCCTCCATGACACTCGCTAAAACACACTCATGGGAATTCTGAAATACATACACGCATAAACAGCAGTGACAAATGCTTTTCTTGGACGCTATCATATATGTGTGTCTTGAAGGGTGAAATATGTTGAAGAAACCAAACATAAATCAACAGCTCGCCCGATGAAAGGCACCAATCATTAGTGTGCGATTTGTGATGTAAAACGAAAAAATCTGCGCTCTCTTAACTCGAAATCGTTTCTGAAAAAATGGCTTTTTTGTTGCAAAACGTAGTAACATTAACTACATTACCACTGTCAACCATCTCTTCGGTGAATGGAAAATCAAATAAGTGAGAAATGATCCCTTAGAACTCCAACTTTACGGTAATATGCATCGCGGGTAGTGAAGGCATATCCACAATTCATCATCCAGCCCGCACACAGTCATCGGCATGCACGCCACTATTATGCATAATTATGTCTACCTCCTTCATCCCTCATCGAGGACCTCCTTATCAGATTCAACAATGTTTATCCTCCAGCGCACGCATGCATGGCATTCCCTGTCTTCTTAAATGACAAGAAGTTGGTATTGAGTCTGTGGCAAAGAAATCATAAAAAAATAATCAAGCCGTAAGTGAAATGAAAGAAAACAAGCCATTGAGGGTGGGACCTGCTCTGTTCACCACTGAAGAGATAATATTCTCATTCGTCTCTTGAATATACGTGTTTGAAAAGGGGGGATACAGTTGGTCAGATAAAAATCAAAATTGTGTTTCCAAATCAATACTGGATGAAGACAACACCACATCTTCATTTTTCATTCTGCTGACATTCACAAAACAGACACTTTCTAGCCATTCACGCTCCATTCAAAGAAACGGGAGGAGTGGATATCGTAACCATCTGCTGAGAAGGAGGGGTAAGGGTCGGGTAATGGGCGTGGGAGGGAGGTGTACTAGTAAAGGCATACAACCGTGCATGAACGCACATAACACTTTTCAAACTTGACTGGGAATAGGCCAACAAAAGTACTCCCCGCGTTTTTTTTTTTTTTGAGTGGTCAAATGATTGTCAAAATAAACGCCAAGGTTCCTAACAGTTGTAGATGGGTTTATTACCTTGTCGCCTACTTTAAGGCAGGGTAGTGTATCCCTGGCGGGTCTATACCTAGATGTAAACACTATGAGTTCTGTTTTCTCGTCATTCAATTTTAATTTGTTTACCAGCATAAATTTCCTAATGTCAATGATACAACGATCCAAAATTTGAAATTTAGTTTCTATGTCCAAACTATCTGTCGGGTCAATGTCTGTGTAGATCTGTGAATCGTCGGCATAGAAGTGATAATTTATACCATGGGAGCGTATAATTTCCCCCAGGGGCTGCATGTAAAGTGTGAAAAGAATGGGGCCTAGGACCGATCCTTGAGGTACCCCGAATCTGAGTGGCACAAGTTCCAACCGAGTGCCATCAATGGTAACACATTGAGACCTATCTGATATGTATGACTGGAACCATCTCAGTGCTGACTCACCAATACCTAATTGAGCGAGCCTATCGGATAGAATTGTATGGTCAATGCTGTCGAATGCAGCTGAGAGATCTAACAAAATTAACACAACTGCTTTTCGATGGTCAATGTATTGAAGAATATCATTTTGGACACTAAGTAGAGCTGACTCAGTAGAGTGTCCAGGACGATATGCTGACTGCTTACGTTCCATTAGTTGGTGGTCATCTAAAAACATCCTTAGCTGTTGAGCTATTACCTTCTCAATAACTTTGGATATAAATGGCAGGTTAGAAACAGGTCGATAATTTTTCAGTTCACAAGGATCTAATGAAGCTTTTTTGAGAAGAGGTGTAACTAGAGCTGTCTTGAGACATGGGGGCACATAACCATTTGATACGGACTCATTAACAATTTTTGTGATGGAATCAATCAGAGCAGGTAGACAAGATTTCAACAACGAAGTGGGTATTGGGTCCAGCGCACAACTCTTGCTTGGCGAGGTCATGATGATTTTTTCAACAGTACCCTTCGGCACTGTTTCAAATTTCAACAGACTTCCAGACATATTGGATGATGTGCTGGGAGAGGAATTCACGCTTATAGCTTGCGTTTCAAATATTTAGTACTGTCTCCATACACGTCTCCACAACCATCACGACTTCCCGCGATAATCCACCAGCTAATAATCCCCCCAGAAAACGGCCAGTAGCAGAAGACGATCTGACGGTCAACTGTTTTATAGTGGGGAGGAGCGGATTGTCGTTCTGAATTCCTTACTAAGGGGTGAACGCGAACATACCAGATTTTTAGGGGGAGGTGTAAACATGATTTGTCTCGACTGTGATGACTCAAATATTTCATATAGATAATAAATTAACTCATGCTTCCGTTAAAGGCATGCCTTGGTGGTGTGATTGGAATAATAGACAGTCGGTATTATATTTGGGAAAATTTCGTTGACATTTATTTCTGGATATATAATATAGAATATATACATGTAGTACTCGTGGCGCAACATCTTATCTAATTAACACAGCACACCATACCGCCTGTACTCTGAATTGGTCACACTGGACACGTAACAGTCCCAGTACAAAATTTAGCGTTTTAAAAAAGTACCTGACTACTAGCAAGAAATAATTGATATCTTAGTCTGCAACCCTCAGGAAAATATCCTGATTGAAAAAAGTATTGGAGTGAGTGCCACAATACCACAGACTACTTTTATCGGCGACTCTGTCCTTAGGGTAGACCTGACGACAAACCGCACAGTGCCCGATATCTCTTGACAACCTGGTGGACGACGCTCGGGTTTCAAAAACCACTCGCACACGTTGATGGATTCATTCCATTTTATAACTGCTATGGAGAGATAACGGAGCTGTCCCCAAACCTGCGTTACAATTTGAGTTCTCGACAAGGATATTTGTTTTATAAAAAGTGTGCGCGTGGGTGGGGATGGAGTGGGGTTACGCTACTGCCTCAATCCAGTTCAAATACCTCTGCTTAGCCTAAAATGTTGTTGTCGGTCGCGCCATTATACCCGTTATATAGTACAGGAACATCCTTTAAGTCAAAATACATAGAATATTTCTTCTAAAGTTTAGAGTGATCGTATGCGCTTATTTGTTTATAAATGGAGTTTAATGACACTGTCAACAACCAGAATCATATCATTTCGAGTGAAAAAAGCCGGGATATATCCACAGAGAACCATGGATCAGCGGCCAGTAACTGCTTGACTTTCCAACATTCTAAACCTGCACGAACGGGATTATCAACACTTGAAAGCAAGTGAACCATCAACATGCTACACACCTTTGCACACTGCGTCACTGTGTTTCTACCTGGCACTTGGAATTAAGGGCATGACAAGGACACAATGCGGATGAAATGCGCGGTTCTGTGATAAAGCAATGTCAGTAAATTTTCTTCTTCAATTCGTCACATGTTTATTAAGAGCACAATTGAATATTCAGAACGTATGGTGGTAAAAATGCACAAGGCGTTGATAGACCCGGAACAATCCAAGTACCAAATCAGATTTTTTATCATCTCGATCTTCCTGTCTGGGCATCATCACGTTATTTGACTTTTTTAATTTCTGCAACAGAACAGTCCACCTAAATATTCAAAATACAAAAATTGTAGGTCTTGTTTTGGGCAATTGGTTGTTTTCCAACATTTGTGTTTGAATATAGGGATTGTGGAGTGTCCTAACATATGACAGGCTTATTTGCGAGGATATATACAATATATGAAGATAACATAAAAAACAAAGCTAAAAATATATATGTTTGGTGAACAACAAAAAGTAAACGGCAGTGGATTTCGAACCCAGAACTCAATGACTGCGAAGTTTTATGAAGTGAACAGAACGCTTTATCCAACTGAGCCACTACTCTGGTCATTCAAATTTGACAAAATAAAAGTAGAAAAAAATCCAGATTTTTTATCACCTCAATCTTCCTGTCTGTAGAGGAGATAATAATCCTAATATTTGAATGCTAATTAAAGAGCTTTTCAGGAAATTTGCGGGAAAAATACCAGTTTAATTGAAATCAAGAGCCTCATCGACATAAAAATATTGCATAAACTGAAAGCTAAGCAAACGTAATAATATTGCAGACGATTTTTTTCGACCTGTTCACTTAGCCATTCCGGCTCAACACTTTCATAAGATATACAAAGTTGCTATAAATAGTAACAATTTGTTGGTGATTGGTTTTCATTGAGTTACGAAAAGTGATCGCCCAGTGCCAAACTTTAAACACAAATATCTCAGAAACGAATGAACGAAGTATGACAATTTTTAGAAACCAAAGCCAGTACAAGCTGGTTGTGAAAAGGGCATTTTTTTCTTCCCGAAAGGCATCCTTAATAAAAAGCTCATTATCGAAAAATTGTGAATTTTTACCTAATGCTCTCTCATTTTTTAGCCCTGTCCATATCCTTATCCAATCTCTCAAACCATTCTGAATCTGGTTCTCAATTTTTCTGGAGTAAAGAATCCCCTATTCATCACACACATTGGCCCTTCTGGTATAGCTAGAGCACCCCGATATATAGTACACACCCTTTAGTAATAAAGCATAGTCAATGTTCTATAAACACAGCATTGACCATTGACAAGAGGTAAACCTGGTTGCCGAAAGTGTCGTCAACCCCCAATATATATCACTCACCCAGTCACTATTTGTACTTTGGTTTAATGTCACTACGAGTATATATGTCTCGATCATGACCAGAGCAAGAAATCTCCGTCCCCCAAAGTAATGTCGTATACAAAAAGGCATGTGCTGCCCACTACAGAGGAGTAACACGCCAGGTATTTTATAATGGGCCCTATTACACCACCAAAGCAGAACTTGCCCATTGAATTATATGAGAACTACAAAATTGCCCCCCCCCCCCCCTCCCCTCCATGACACTCGCTAAAACACACTCATGGGAATTCTGAAATACATACACGCATAAACAGCAGTGAAAAATGCTTTTCTTGGACGCTATCATATACGTGTGTCTTGAAGGGTGAAATATGTTGAAGAAACCAAACATAAATCAACAGCTCCCCCGATGAAAGGCACCAATCATTAGTGTGCGATTTGTGATGTAAAACCAAAAAATCTGCGCTCTCTTAACTCGAAATCGTTTCTGAAAAAATGGCTTTTTTATTGCAAAACGTAGTAACATTAACTCTACATTACCACTGTCAACCATCTCTTCGGTGAATAGAAAATCATATAAATGAGAAATGAACCCCCAGAACTCTAACTTTACGGTAATATGCAAGGCGGGTAGTGAAGAAGGCATCCACAATTCATCATCCAGCCCGCACACAGTCATCGGCATGCACGCCACTATTATGTATAATTATGTCTACCTCCTTCATCCCTCATCGAGGGCCTCCTTATCAGATTCAACAATGTTTATCATCCAGTGCACGCATGCATGGCATTCCCTGTCTTCGTAAATGACAAGAAGTTGGTATTGACGTCTGTGGCAAAGAAATCATAAAAAATTAATCAAGCCGTAAGTGAAATGAAAGAAAACAAGCCATTGAGGGTGGGACCTGCTCTGTTCACCACTGAAGAGATAATATTCTCATTCGTCTCTTGAATATATGTGTTTGAAAAGAGGGGATACAGTTCGTCAGATAAAAATCAAAATTGTGTTTCCAAATCAATACTGGATGAAGAAAACTCCACATCTTCATTTTTCATTCTGCTGACATTCACAAAACAGACACTTTCTAGACATTCACGCTCCATTCAAAGAAACGGAAGGAGTCGATATCGTAACCATCTGCTGAGAAGGAGGGGTAAGGGTCGGGTAATGGGCGTGGGAGGGAGGTGTACTAGTAAAGGCATACAATCGTGCATGAACGCACATAACACTTTTCAAACTTGACTGGGAATAGGCCAACAAAAGTACTCCCCGCCTTTTTTTTTTGTGGACAGGGCGTGTGTATGTGATTGTATGTGTGTGGTGAACGCAATTTATTTCTGTCGAGTTTTTTATTCTATTCTATCCTAATAAATGATTTCGCCCGAATGATATATTAATATTAAAACAAGATACTTTTGTGCGCAGAACTTATTTCTGTTGTAAAATGGCCTAAATTTTTTTCACCTTTTTTACGGATGTTGAAGGGCTACCATCGACAAAAAATGAAGAAAATTTTGATTTCCAGTTGACTAAACCATTACATTCTACATGGCAACTTTTGCATTGCTCACGATTTCATTTGGACGAAATTTGTTGTTCTGAATTGATAAAGGAACTTAAATGTTGCTATATGCAGAAAGAGAGCATCTCTTGTAAGTTGTCGTAAAAAGTTGTGTATAACGTGAGGACAAAGGTGCCCCAAAAACCAAATGCGGGAAAAGAAATGTTAGCTGCATTGAGTTGTTCAGTAAAACACTCGACCCTTGCAAAGAAGCTAGTCTTTTCGGTTTGAAATAAGACGAAAGTTGAAACATGAAAACGAAATGCTCAGTAACTCCATCCTTTAAACCTAACAAGGCTTTTTAGTACAATCAATCATACAATGTGAGGGCCATCATTATCAAGGATTGTGTAAAACAAACACTCTCAAACTACAGCGATTTAAAGCCATGTTGCGTTGCAGGCACTATTTCATACATATATCTTTCGACTCCATGAATCATCAAATATCGAAATGAGCGTAACGAGCTCTAAAACATTACAGAGAAATCCATAAAACACAGCAAGGTTGCCATCCTTTCTCGGTGCTGAATATCCGTCGAACGCCCAACAAAATGTCGAATCTAAAACCTAACATTGAAATGAAACGGTTCCCCTCTAAAATATAGACTCGTTTTGAATGAGAAACACACCAAAATTGATGCCATACGTGATAAAACTACGGTGAAAATAGAGGCCATGACGTTGCCTATTGATGCCCAAAGGGCTCTGTTACTAATTTGCGAACCCACTAAGTGTTTGCGGCTCTACCGCAGACGCCCCCCCCCCCCACACCCCCCCACCCCGCGGACACATATCCACTGTGGGCCTTTGAGCTACACACCGAATCGAAAAAAGTTTCAGATAAAGCCTCAAATGGCAATTGAAAACGAACTATTTAAAATCTAAAGCGTTAAACTGAAATGGAACTCTGCCACCATGCACCCCATTTGAAAACAAGCCCTTCGTATCTGACAGACACGAAAACATGATAAATCCTGAGAGAAATAGAACACATTTTGAAAGCCAGTTTATCGTAATTGGAAAAGATGAAAATAATCAAATGCCTCAAAGTTTGGCAAAAATGTGGACCTGAGGCGCTGAAGCCTTGTGGAATGCTGTGGTAAAGCTTGGGATCAATGGCGCTTCATGGTGGTAACGACGGACCTTTATGCTCGGTGGTAAAGCTATCCAGTAATAGTTGTGACATCAGATGTAAAAGTACTAAATATTTTCCCGCAGACGACCATTATGACGTTTGTGTGAAAAAGAATTATGATCACATCATTATAATTTGGACATTCGGATACCTGTATCAAATATAGCCCTTCAGACAACTTCTGTGCTCGGAACTGGGAGGACAAATAAGAGAGAAAATTTGACAGGAAGAAAACTACCGGACGCGGGCCCATTTTCTGCGGCGAATTCCCATAAAAAAAACCACCCCAATAGTTAATGGTATTTTTATTTCACAAAATTAATCAAATCACCCTTCTTGTTTCTCTGGAATATTCAACAATGAAGCAAGAAATCAATACAATGCTTCAAATGTTTTTTTAAAAATAATACATTTTTCTCAAGGCTACTAAGTTTCGGGGATTGCGTCATTTCCGAGTGCAACTTCAATGGCGGGTAACTCCATTTCAAATATTTAGTACTGTCTCCATACACGTCTCCACAACCATCACGACTTCCCGCGATAATCCACCAGCTAATAATCCCCTCAGAAAACGGCCAGTGGCAGAAGACGATCTGACGGTCAACTGTTTTATAGTGGGGAGGTGCGGATTGTCGTTCTGAATTCCTTACTAAGGGGTGAACGTGAACATAACAGATTTTTAGGGGGAGGTGTAAACATGATTTGTCTCGACTGTGATGACTCAAATATTTCATATAGATAATAAATTAACTCATGCTTCCGTTAAAGGCATGCCTTAGTGGTGTGATTGGAATAACAGACAGTCAGTATTATATTTGGGAAAATTTCGTTGACATTTATTTCTGGATATATAATATAGAATATATACATGTAGTACTCGTGACGCAACATCTTATCTAATTAACACAGCACACCATACCGCCTGTACTCTGAATTGGTCATACTGGACACGTAACAGTCCCAGTACAAAATTTAGCGTTTTAAAAAAGTACCTGACTACTAGCAAGAAATAATTTATATCTTAGTCTGTAACCCTCAGGAAAATATCCCGATTGAAAAAAGTATTGGAGTGAGTGCCACAATACCACAGACTCCTTTTATCGGCGACTCTGTCCTAAGGGTAGACCTGACGACAAACCGCACAGTGCCCGATATCTCTTGACAACCTGGTGGACGACGCTCGGGTTTCAAAAACCACTCGCACACGTTGATGGATTCATTCCATTTTATAACTGCTATGGAGAGATAACGGAGCTGTCCCCAAACCTGCGTTACAATTTGAGTTCTCGACAAGGATATTTGTTTTATAAAAAGTGTGCGCGTGGGTGGGGATGGAGGGGGTTACCCTACTGCCTCAATCCAGTTCAAATACCTCTGCTTAGCCTAAAATGTTGTTGTCGGTTGCGCCATTATACCCGTTTTATAGTACAGGAACATCCTTTAAGTCAAAATACATAGAATATTTCTAAAGTTTAGAGTGATCATATGCGCTTATTTGTTTATAAATGGAGTTTAATGACACTGTCAACAACCAGAATCATATCATTTCGAGTGAAAGAAGCCGGGATATATCCACAGAGAACCATGGATCAGCGGCCAGTAACTGCTTGACTTTCCAACATTCTAAACCTGCACGAACGGGATTATCAACGCTTGAAAGCAAGTGAACCATCAACATGTTACACACCTTTGCACACTACGTCACTGTGGTTCTACCTGGCACTTGGAATTAAGGGCATGACACGGACACAATGCGGATGAAATGCGCGGTTCTGTGATAAAGCAATGTCAGTAAATTTTCTTCTTCAATTCGCCACATGTTTATTAAGAGCACAATTGAATATTCAGAATGTATGGTGGTAAAAAAGCACAAGGCGTTGATAGACCCGGAACAATCCAAGTACCAAATCAGATTTTTTATCATCTCGATCTTCCTGTCTGGGCATCATCACGTTATTTGACTTTTTTAATTTCTGCAACAGAACAGTCCACCTAAATATTCAAAATACAAAAATTGTAGGTCTTGTTTTGGGCAATTGGTTGTTTTCCAACATTTGTGTTTGAATATAGGGATTGTGGAGTGTCCTAACATATGACAGGCTTATTTGCGAGGATATATACAATATATGAAGATAACATAAAAAACAAAGCTAAAAATATATATGTTTGGTGAACAACAAAAAGTAAACGGCAGCGGATTTCGAACCCAGAACTCAATGACTGCGAAGTTTTATGAAGTGAACAGAACGCTTTATCCAACTGAGCCACTACTCTGGTCATTCAAATTTGACAAAATAAAAGTAGAAAAAAATCCAGATTTTTTATCACCTCAATCTTCCTGTCTGTAGAGGAGATAATAATCCTAATATTTGAATGCTAATTAAAGAGCTTTTCGGGAGATTTGCGGGAAAAATACCAGTTTAATTGAAATCAAGAGCCTCATCGACATAAAAATATTGCATAAACTGAAAGCTAAGCAAACGTAATAATATTGCAGACGATTTTTTTCGACCTGTTCACTTAGCCATTCCGGCTCAACACTTTCATTAGATATACAAAGTTGCTATAAATAGTAACAATTTGTTGGTGATTGGATTTCATTGAGTTACGAAAAGTGATCGCCCAGTGCCAAACTTTAAACACAAATATCTCAGAAACGAATGAACGAAGTATGACAATTTTTAGAAACCAAAGCCAGTACAAGCTGGTTGCGGAAAGGGCATTTTTTTCTTCCCGAAAGGCATCCTTATTAAAAAGCTCATTATCGAAAAATTGTGAATTTTTACCTAATGCTCTCTCATTTTTTAGCCCTGTCCATATCCTTATCCAATCTCTCAAACCATTCTCAATCTGGTTCTCAATTTTTCTGGAGTAAAGAATCCCCTATTCATCACACACATTGGCCCTTCTGGTATAGCTAGAGCACCCCGATATATAGTACACACCCTTTAGTAATAAAGCATAGTCAAAGTTCTATAAACACAGCATTGACCATTGACAAGAGGTAAACCTGGTTGTCGAAAGTGTCGTCAACCCCCAATATATATCACTTACCCAGTCACTATTTGTACTTTGGTTTAATGTCACTACGAGTATATATGTCTCGATCATGACCAGAGCAAGAAATCTCCGTTCCCCCAAAGTAATGTCGTATACAAAAAAGGCATGTGCTGCCCACTACAGAGGAGTAACACGCCAGGTATTTTATAATGGGCCCTATTATACCACCAAAGCAGAACTTGCCCACTGAATTATATGAGAACTACAAAATTGCCCCCCCCCCCCTCCCCTCCATGACACTCGCTAAAACACACTCATGGGAATTCTGAAATACATACACGCATAAACAGCAGTGAAAAATGCTTTTCTTGGACTCTATCATATACATGTATGTGTGTCTTGAAGGGTGAAATATGTTGAAGAAACCAAACATAAATCAACAGCTCCCCCGATGAAAGGCACCAATCATTAGTGTGCGATTTGTGATGTAAAACCAAAAAATCTGCGCTCTCTTAACTCGAAATCGTTTCTGAAAAAATGGCTTTTTTGTTGCAAAACGTAGTAACATTAACTCTACATTACCACTGACAACCATCTCTTCGGTGAATAGAAAATCATATAAATGAGAAATGATCCCCCAGAACTCTAACTTTACGGTAATATGCATGGCGGGTAGTGAAGAAGGCATCCACAATTCATCATCCAGCCCGCACACAGTCATCGGCATGCACGCCACAATTATGTATAATTATGTCTACCTCCTTCATCCCTCATCGAGGGCCTCCTTATCAGATTCAACAATGTTTATCCTCCAGTGCACGCATGCATGGCATTCCCTGTCTTCTTAAATGACAAGAAGTTGGTATTGACGTCTGTGGCAAAGAAATCATAAAAAATTAATCAAGCCGTAAGTGAAATGAAAGAAAACAAGCCATTGAGGGTGGGACCTGCTCTGTTCACCACTGAAGAGATAATATTCTCATTCGTCTCTTGAATATATGTGTTTGATAAGAGGGGATACAGTTCGTCAGATAAAAATCAAAATTGTGTTTCCAAATCAATACTGGATGAAGAAAACACCACATCTTCATTTTTCATTCTGCTGACAGTCACAAAACAGACACTTTCTAGACATTCACGCTCCATTCAAAGAAACGGAAGGAGTCGATATCGTAACAATCTGCTGAGAAGGAGGGGTATGGGTCGGGTAATGGGCGTGGGAGGGAGGTGTACTAGTAAAGGCATACAACCGTGCATGAACGCACATAACACTTTTCAAACTTGACTGGGAATAGGCCAACAAAAGTACTCCCCGCCTTTTTTTTGTGGACAGGGCGTGTGTATGTGATTGTATGTGTGTGGTGAACGCAATTTATTTCTGTCGAGTTTTTCATTCTATTCTATCCTAATAAATGATTTCACCCGAATGATATATTAATATTAAAACAAGATACTTTTGTGCGCAGAACTTATTTCTGTTGTAAAATGGCCTAAATTTTTTTCACCTTTTTTACGGATGTTGAAGGGCTACCATCGACAAAAAATGAAGAAAATTTTGATTTCCAGTTGACTAAACCATTACATTCTACATGGCAACTTTTGCATTGCTCACGATTTCATTTGGACGAAATTTGTTGTTCTGAATTGATAAAGGAACTTAAATGTTGCTATATGCAGAAAGAGAGCATCTCTTGTAAGTTGTCGTAAAAAGTTGTGTATAACGTGAGGACAAAGGTGCCCCAAAAACCAAATGCGGGAAAAGAAATGTTAGCTGCATTGAGTTGTTCAGTAAAACACTCGACCCTTGCAAAGAAGCTAGTCTTTTCGGTTTGAAATAAGACGAAAGTTGAAACATGAAAACGAAATGCTCAGTAACTCCATCCTTTAAACCTAACAAGGCTTTTTAGTACAATCAATCATACAATGTGAGGGCCATCATTATCAAGGATTGTGTAAAACAAACACTCTCAAACTACAGCGATTTAAAGCCATGTTGCGTTGCAGGCACTATTTCATACATATATCTTTCGACTCCATGAATCATCAAATATCGAAATGAGCGTAACGAGCTCTAAAACATTACAGAGAAATCCATAAAACACAGCAAGGTAGCCATCCTTTCTCGGTGCTGAATATCCGTCGAACGCCCAACAAAATGTCGAATCTAAAACCTAACATTGAAATGAAACGGTTCCCCTCTAAAATATAGACTCGTTTTGAATGAGAAACACACCAAAATTGATTCCATACGTGATAAAACTACGGTGAAAATAGAGGCCATGACGTTGCCTATTGATGCCCAAAGGGCTCTGTTACTAATTTGCGAACCCACTAAGTGTTTGTGGCTCTACCGCAGACGCCCCCCCCCCCCCCCCCACACCCCCCACCCCGCGGACACATATCCACTGTGGGCCTTTGAGCTACACACCGAATCGAAAAAAGTTTCAGATAAAGCCTCAAATGGCAATTGAAAACGAACGATTTAAAATCTAAAGCGTTAAACTGAAATGGAACTCTGCCACCATGCACCCCATTTGAAAACAAGCCCTTCGTATCTGACAGACACGAAAACATGATAAATCCTGAGAGAAATAGGACACATTTTGAGAGCCAGTTTATCGTAATTGGAAAAGATGAAAATAATCAAATGCCTCAAAGTTTGGCAAAAATGTGGACCTGAGGCGCTGAAGCCTTGTGGAATGCTGTGGTAAAGCTTGGGATCAATGGCGCTTCATGGTGGTAACGACGGACCTTTATACTCGGTGGTAAAGCTATCCAGTAATAGTTGTGACATCAGATGTAACAGTACTAAATATTTTCCCGCAGACGACCATTATGACGTTTGTGTAAAAAAGAATTATGATCACATCATTATAATTTGGACATTCGGATACCTGTATCAAATATAGCCTTCAGACAACTTCTGTGCTCGGAACTGGGAGGACAAATAAGAGAGAAAATTTGACAGGAAGAAAACTACCGGACGCGGGCCCATTTCCTTCGGCGAATTCCCATAAAAAAACCACCCCAATAGTTAATGGTATTTTTATTTCACAAAATTAATCAAATCACCCTTCTTGTTTCTCTGGAATATTCAACAATGAAGCAAGAAATCAATACAATGCTTCAAATGTTTTTTTTAAAATAATACATTTTTCTCAAGGCTACTAAGTTTCGGGGATTGCGTCATTTCCGAGTGCAACTTCAATGGCGGGTAACTCCATTTCAAATATTTAGTACTGTCTCCATACACGTCTCCACAACCATCACGACTTCCCGCGATAATCCACCAGCTAATAATCCCCTCAGAAAACGGCCAGTGGCAGAAGACGATCTGACGGTCAACTGTTTTATAGTGGGGAGGTGCGGATTGTCGTTCTGAATTCCTTACTAAGGGGTGAACGTGAACATAACAGATTTTTAGGGGGAGGTTTAAACATGATTTGTCTCGACTGTGATGACTCAAATATTTCATATAGATAATAAATTAACTCATGCTTCCGTTAAAGGCATGCCTTGGTGGTGTGATTGGAATAACAGACAGTCAGTATTATATTTGGGAAAATTTCGTTGACATTTATTTCTGGATATAGAATATATACATGTAGTACTCGTGACGCAACATCTTATCTAATTAACACAGCACACCATACCGCCTGTACTCTGAATTGGTCATACTGGACACGTAACAGTCCCAGTACAAAATTTAGCGTTTTAAAAAAGTACCTGACTACTAGCAAGAAATAATTGATATCTTAGTCTGCAAGCCTCAGGAAAATATCCCGATTGAAAAAAGTATTGGAGTGAGTGCCACAATACCACAGACTCCTTTTATCGGCGACTCTGTCCTAAGGGTAGACCTGACGACAAACCGCACAGTGCCCGATATCTCTTGACAACCTGGTGGACGACGCTCGGGTTTCAAAAACCACTCGCACACGTTGATGGATTCATTCCATTTTATAACTGCTATGGAGAGATAACGGAACTGTCCCCAAACCTGCGTTACAATTTGAGTTCTCGACAAGGATATTTGTTTTATAAAAAGTGTGCGCGTGGGTGGGGATGGAGGGGGTTACCCTATTGCCTCAATCCAGTTCAAATACCTCTGCTTAGCCTAAAATGTTGTTGTCGGTTGCGCCATTATACCCGTTTTATAGTACAGGAACATCCTTTAAGTCAAAATACATAGAATATTTCTAAAGTTTAGAGTGATCATATGCGCTTATTTGTTTATAAATGGAGTTTAATGACACTGTCAACAACCAGAATCATATCATTTCGAGTGAAAGAAGCCGGGATATATCCACAGAGAACCATGGATCAGCGGCCAGTAACTGCTTGACTTTCCAACCTTCTAAACCTGCACGAACGGGATTATCAACGCTTGAAAGCAAGTGAACCATCAACATGTTACACACCTTTGCACACTGCGTCACTGTGGTTCTACCTGGCACTTGGAATTAAGGGCATGACACGGACACAATGCGGATGAAATGCGCGGTTCTGTGATAAAGCAATGTCAGTAAATTTTCTTCTTCAATTCGCCACATGTTTATTAAGAGCACAATTGAATATTCAGAATGTATGGTGGTAAAAATGCACAAGGCGTTGATAGACCCGGAACAATCCAAGTACCAAATCAGATTTTTTATCATCTCGATCTTCCTGTCTGGGCATCATCACGTTATTTGACTTTTTTAATTTCTGCAACAGAACAGTCCACCTAAATATTCAAAATACAAAAATTGTAGGTCTTGTTTTGGGCAATTGGTTGTTTTCCAACATTTGTGTTTGAATATAGGGATTGTGGAGTGTCCTAACATATGACAGGCTTATTTGCGAGGATATATACAATATATGAAGATAACATCAAAAACAAAGCTAAAAATATATATGTTTGGTGAACAACAAAAAGTAAACGGCAGTGGATTTCGAACCCAGAACTCAATGACTGCGAAGTTTTATGAAGTGAACAGAACGCTTTATCCAACTGAGCCACTACTCTGGTCATTCGAATTTGACAAAATAAAAGCAGAAAAAAATCAAGATTTTTTTATCACCTCAATCTTCCTGTCGGTTGAGGAGATAATAATCCTAATATTTAAATGCTAATTAAAAAGCTTTTCAGGAAATTTGTGGGAAAAATACCAGTTTAATTGAAATCAAGAACCTCATCGACATAAAAATATTGCATAAACTGAAAGCTAAGCAAACATAATAATATTGCAGACGATTTTTTTCGACCTGTTCACTTAGCCATTCCGGCTCAACACTTTCATTAGATATACAAAGTTGCTATAAATAGTAACAATTTGTTGGTGATTGGTTTTCATTGAGTTACGAAAAGTGGTCGCCCAGTGCCAAACTTTAAACACAAATATCTCAGAAACGAATGAACGAAGAATGACAATTTTTAGAAACCAAAGCCAGTACAAGCTGGTTGCGAAAAGGGCATTTTTTTCTTCCCGAAAGGCATCCTTATTAAAAAGCTCATTATCGAAAAATTGTGAATTTTTACCTAATGCTCTCTCATTTTTTAGCCCTGTCCATATCCTTATCCAATCTCTCAAACCATTCTGAATCTGGTTCTCAATTTTTCTGGAGTAAAGAATCCCCTATTCATCACACACATTGGCCCTTCTGGTATAGCTAGAGCACCCCGATATATAGTACACACCCTTTAGTAATAAAGCATAGTCAAAGTTCAATAAACACAGCATTGACCATTGACAAGAGGTAAACCTGGTTGCCGAAAGTGTCGTCAACCCCCAATATATATCACTTACCCAGTCACTATTTGTACTTTGGTTTAATGTCACTACGAGTATATATGTCTCGATCATGACCAGAGCAAGAAATCTCCGTCCACCCAAAGTAATGTCGTATACAAAAAGGCATGTGCTGCCCAGTACAGAGGAGTAACAGGCCAGGTATTTTATAATGGGCCCTATTATATAACCAAAGCAGAACTTGCCCATTGAATTATATGAGAACTACAAAATTGCCCCCCCCCCCCCCTCCCCTCCATGACACTCGCTAAAACACACTCATGGGAATTCTGAAATACATACACGCATAAACAGCAGTGAAAAATGCTTTTCTTGGACTCTATCATATATGTGTGTCTTGAAGGGTGAAATATGTTGAAGAAACCAAACTTAAATCAACAGCTCCCCCGATGAAAGGCACCAATCATTAGTGTGCGATTTGTGACGTAAAACCAAAAAATCTGCGCTCTCTTAACTCGAAATCGTTTCTGAAAAAATGACTTTTTTGTTGCAAAACGTAGTAACATTAACTCTACATTACCACTGTCAACCATCTCTTCGGTGAATAGAAAATCATATAAATGAGAAATGATCCCCCAGAACTCTAACTTTACGGTAATATGCATGGCGGGTAGTGAAGAAGGCATCCACAATTCATCATCCAGCCCGCACACAGTCATCGGCATGCACGCCACAATTATGTATAATTATGTCTACCTCCTTCATCCCTCATCGAGGGCCTCCTTATCAGATTCAACAATGTTTATCCTCCAGTGCACGCATGCATGGCATTCCCTGTCTTCTTAAATGACAAGAAGTTGGTATTGACGTCTGTGGCAAAGAAATCATAAAAAATTAATCAAGCCGTAAGTGAAATGAAAGAAAACAAGCCATTGAGGGTGGGACCTGCTCTGTTCACCACTGAAGAGATAATATTCTCATTCGTCTCTTGAATATATGTGTTTGAAAAGAGGGGATACAGTTCGTCAGATAAAAATCAAAATTGTGTTTCCAAATCAATACTGGATGAAGAAAACTCCACATCTTCATTTTTCATTCTGCTGACATTCACAAAACAGACACTTTCTAGACATTCACGCTCCATTCAAAGAAACGGAAGGAGTCGATATCGTAACCATCTGCTGAGAAGGAGGGGTAAGGGTCGGGTAATGGGCGTGGGAGGGAGGTGTACTAGTAAAGGCATACAACCGTGCATGAACGCACATAACACTTTTCAAACTTGACTGGGAATAGGCCAACAAAAGTACGCCCCGCCTTTTTTTTTTGTGGACAGGGCGTGTGTATGTGATTGTATGTGTGTGGTGAACGCAATTTATTTCTGTCGAGTTTTTTATTCTATTCTATCCTAATAAATGATTTCGCCCGAATGATATATTAATATTAAAACAAGATACTTTTGTGCGCAGAACTTATTTCTGTTGTAAAATGGCCTAAATTTTTTTCACCTTTTTTACGGATGTTGAAGGGCTACCATCGACAAAAAATGAAGAAAATTTTGATTTCCAGTTGACTAAACCATTACATTCTACATGGCAACTTTTGCATTGCTCACGATTTCATTTGGACGAAATTTGTTGTTCTGAATTGATAAAGGAACTTAAATGTTGCTATATGCAGAAAGAGAGCATCTCTTGTAAGTTGTCGTAAAAAGTTGTGTATAACGTGAGGACAAAGGTGCCCCAAAAACCAAATGCGGAAAAAGAAATGTTAGCTGCATTGAGTTGTTCAGTAAAACACTCGACCCTTGCAAAGAAGCTAGTCTTTTCGGTTTGAAATAAGACGAAAGTTGAAACATGAAAACGAAATGCTCAGTAACTCCATCCTTTAAACCTAACAAGGCTTTTTAGTACAATCAATCATACAATGTGAGGGCCATCATTATCAAGGATTGTGTAAAACAAACACTCTCAAACTACAGCGATTTAAAGCCATGTTGCGTTGCAGGCACTATTTCATACATATATCTTTCGACTCCATGAATCATTAAATATCGAAATGAGCGTAACGAGCTCTAAAACATTACAGAGAAATCCATAAAACACAGCAAGGTAGCCATCCTTTTTCGGTGCTGAATATCCGTCGAACGCCCAACAAAATGTCGAATCTAAAACCTAACATTGAAATGAAACGGTTCCCCTCTAAAATATAGACTCGTTTTGAATGAGAAACACACCAAAATTGATGCCATACGTGATAAAACTACGGTGAAAATAGAGGCCATGACGTTGCCTATTGATGCCCAAAGGGCTCTGTTACTAATTTGCGAACCCACTAAGTGTTTGTGGCTCTACCGCAGACGCACCCCCCCCCCCCCCCCCCACACCCCCCACCCCGCGGACACATATCCACTGTGGGCCTTTGAGCTACACACCGAATCGAAAAAAGTTTCAGATAAAGCCTCAAATGGCAATTGAAAACGAACTATTTAAAATCTAAAGCGTTAAACTGAAATGGAACTCTGCCACCATGCACCCCATTTGAAAACAAGCCCTTCGTATCTGACAGACACGAAAACATGATAAATCCTGAGAGAAATAGGACACATTTTGAAAGCCAGTTTATCGTAATTGGAAAAGATGAAAATAATCAAATGCCTCAAAGTTTGGCAAAAATGTGGACCTGAGGCGCTGAAGCCTTGTGGAATGCTGTGGTAAAGCTTGGGATCAATGGCGCTTCATGGTGGTAACGACGGACCTTTATGCTCGGTGGTAAAGCTATCCAGTAATAGTTGTGACATCAGATGTAAAAGTACTAAATATTTTCCCGCAGACGACCATTATGACGTTTGTGTGAAAAAGAATTATGATCACATCATTATAATTTGGACATTCGGATACCTGTATGAAATATAGCCCTTCAGACAACTTCTGTGCTCGGAACTGGGAGGACAAATAAGAGAGAAAATTTGACAGGAAGAAAACTACCGGACGCGGGCCCATTTTCTTCGGCGAATTCCCATAAAAAAACACCCCAATAGTTAATGGTATTTTTATTTCACAAAATTAATCAAATCACCCTTCTTGTTTCTCTGGAATATTCAACAATGAAGCAAGAAATCAATACAATGCTTCAAATGTTTTTTTAAAAATAATACATTTTTCTCAAGGCTACTAAGTTTCGGGGATTGCGTCATTTCCGAGTGCAACTTCAATGGCGGGTAACTCCATTTCAAATATTTAGTACTGTCTCCATACACGTCTCCACAACCATCACGACTTCCCGCGATAATCCACCAGCTAATAATCCCCTCAGGAAACGGCCAGTAGCAGAAGACGATCTGACGGTCAACTGTTTTATAGTGGGGAGGTGCGGATTGTCGTTCTGAATTCCTTACTAAGGGGTGAACGTGAACATAACAGATTTGTAAGGGGAGGTGTAAACATGATTTGTCTCGACTGTGATGACTCAAATATTTCATATAGATAATAAATTAACTCATGCTTCCGTTAAAGGCATGCCTTAGTGGTGTGATTGGAATAACAGACAGTCAGTATTATATTTGGGAAAATTTCGTTGACATTTATTTCTGGATATATAATATAGAATATATACATGTAGTACTCGTGACGCAACATCTTATCTAATTAACACAGCACACCGTACCGCCTGTACTCTGAATTGGTCATACTGGACACGTAACAGTCCCAGTACAAAATTTAGCGTTTTAAAAAAGTACCTGACTACTAGCAAGAAATAATTGATATCTTAGTCTGTAACCCTCAGGAAAATATCCCGATTGAAAAAAGTATTGGAGTGAGTGCCACAATACCACAGACTCCTTTTATCGGCGACTCTGTCCTAAGGGTAGACCTGACGACAAACCGCACAGTGCCCGATATCTCTTGACAACCTGGTGGACGACGCTCGGGTTTCAAAAACCACTCGCACACGTTGATGGATTCATTCCATTTTATAACTGCTATGGAGAGATAACGGAGCTGTCCCCAAACCTGCGTTACAATTTGAGTTCTCGACAAGGATATTTGTTTTATAAAAAGTGTGCGCGTGGGTGGGGATGGAGGGGGTTACCCTACTGCCTCAATCCAGTTCAAATACCTCTGCTTAGCCTAAAATGTTGTTGTCGGTTGCGCCATTATATCCGTTTTATAGTACAGGAACATCCTTTAAGTCAAAATACATAGAATATTTCTAAAGTTTAGAGTGATCATATGCGCTTATTTGTTTATAAATGGAGTTTAATGACACTGTCAACAACCAGAATCATATCATTTCGAGTGAAAGAAGCCGGGATATATCCACAGAGAACCATGGATCAGCGGCCAGTAACTGCTTGACTTTCCAACATTCTAAACCTGCACGAACGGGATTATCAACGCTTGAAAGCAAGTGAACCATCAACATGTTACACACCTTTGCACACTACGTCACTGTGGTTCTACCTGGCACTTGGAATTAAGGGCATGACACGGACACAATGCGGATGAAATGCGCGGTTCTGTGATAAAGCAATGTCAGTAAATTTTCTTCTTCAATTCGCCACATGTTTATTAAGAGCACAATTGAATATTCAGAATGTATGGTGGTAAAAATGCACAAGGCGTTGATAGACCCGGAACAATCCAAGTACCAAATCAGATTTTTTATCATCTCGATCTTCCTGTCTGGGCATCATCACGTTATTTGACTTTTTTAATTTCTGCAACAGAACAGTCCACCTAAATATTCAAAATACAAAAATTGTAGGTCTTGTTTTGGGCAATTGGTTGTTTTCCAACATTTGTGTTTGAATATAGGGATTGTGGAGTGTCCTAACATATGACAGGCTTATTTGCGAGGATATATACAATATATGAAGATAACATAAAAAACAAAGCTATAAATATATATGTTTGGTGAACAACAAAAAGTAAACGGCAGTGGATTTCGAACCCAGAACTCAATGACTGCGAAGTTTTATGAAGTGAACAGAACGCTTTATCCAACTGAGCCACTACTCTGGTCATTCAAATTTGACAAAATAAAAGTAGAAAAAAATCTAGATTTTTTATCACCTCAATCTTCCTGTCTGTAGAGGAGATAATAATCCTAATATTTGAATGCTAATTAAAGAGCTTTTCAGGAAATTTGCGGGAAAAATACCAGTTTAATTGAAATCAAGAGCCTCATCGACAAAAAAATATTGCATAAACTGAAAGCTAAGCAAACGTAATAATATTGCAGACGATTTTTTTCGACCTGTTCACTTAGCCATTCCGGCTCAACACTTTCATTAGATATACAAAGTTGCTATAAATAGTAACAATTTAATGGTGATTGGTTTTCATTGAGTTACGAAAAGTGATCACCCAGTGCCAAACTTTAAACACAAATATCTCAGAAACGAATGAACGAAGTATGACAATTTTTAGAAACCAAAGCCAGTACAAGCTGGTTGCGAAAAGGGCATTTTTTTTCTTCCCGAAAGGCATCCTTATTAAAAAGCTCATTATCGAAAAATTGTGAATTTTTACCTAATGCTCTCTCATTTTTTAGCCCTGTCCATATCCTTATCCAATCTCTCAAACCATTCTGAATCTGGTTCTCAATTTTTCTGGAGTAAAGAATCCCCTATTCATCACACACATTGGCCCTTCTGGTATAGCTAGAGCAACCCGATATATAGTACACACCCTTTAGTAATAAAGCATAGTCAAAGTTCTATAAACACAGCATTGACCATTGACAAGAGGTAAACCTCGTTGCCGAAAGTGTCGTCAACCCCCAATATATATCACTTACCCAGTCACTATTTGTACTTTGGTTTAATGTCACTACGAGTATATATGTCTCGATCATGACCAGAGCAAGAAATCTCCGTTCCCCCAAAGTAATGTCGTATACAAAAAGGCATGTGCTGCCCACTACAGAGGAGTAACACGCCAGGTATTTTATAATGGGCCCTATTATACCACCAAAGCAGAACTTGCCCATTGAATTATATGAGAACTACAAAATTGCCCCCCCCCCCCTCCCCTCCATGACACTCGCTAAAACACACTCATGGGAATTCTGAAATACATACACGCATAAACAGCAGTGAAAAATGCTTTTCTTGGACTCTATCATATATGTGTGTCTTGAAGGGTGAAATATGTTGAAGAAACCAAACATAAATCAACAGCTCCCCCGATGAAAGGCACCAATCATTAGTGTGCGATTTGTGATGTAAAACCAAAAAATCTGCGCTCTCTTAACTCGAAATCGTTTCTGAAAAAATGCCTTTTTTGTTGCAAAACGTAGTAACATTAACTCTACATTACCACTGTCAACCATCTCTTCGGTGAATAGAAAATCATATAAATGAGAAATGATCCCCCAGAACTCTAACTTTACGGTAATATGCATGGCGGGTAGTGAAGAAGGCATCCACAATTCATCATCCAGCCCGCACACAGTCATCGGCATGCACGCCACAATTATGTATAATTATGTCTACCTCCTTCATCCCTCATCGAGGGCCTCCTTATCAGATTCAACAATGTTTATCCTCCAGTGCACGCATGCATGGCATTCCCTGTCTTCTTAAATGACAAGAAGTTGGTATTGACGTCTGTGGCAAAGAAATCATAAAAAATTAATCAAGCCGTAAGTGAAATGAAAGAAAACAAGCCATTGAGGGTGGGACCTGCTCTGTTCACCACTGAAGAGATAATATTCTCATTCGTCTCTTGAATATATGTGTTTGAAAAGAGGGGATACAGTTCGTCAGATAAAAATCAAAATTGTGTTTCCAAATCAATACTGGATGAAGAAAACACCACATCTTCATTTTTCATTCTGCTGACAGTCACAAACAGACACTTTCTAGACATTCACGCTCCATTCAAAGAAACGGAAGGAGTCGATATCGTAACAATCTGCTGAGAAGGAGGGGTAAGGGTCGGGTAATGGGCGTGGGAGGGAGGTGTACTAGTAAAGGCATACAACCGTGCATGAACGCACATAACACTTTTCAAACTTGACTGGGAATAGGCCAACAAAAGTACTCCCCGCCTTTTTTTTTGTGGACAGGGCGTGTGTATGTGATTGTATGTGTGTGGTGAACGCAATTTATTTCTGTCGAGTTTTTTATTCTATTCTATCCTAATAAATGATTTCACCCGAATGATATATTAATATTAAAACAAGATACTTTTGTGCGCAGAACTTATTTCTGTTGTAAAATGGCCTAAATTTTTTTCACCTTTTTTACGGATGTTGAAGGGCTACCATCGACAAAAAATGAAGAAAATTTTGATTTCCAGTTGACTAAGCCATTACATTCTACATGGCAACTTTTGCATTGCTCACGATTTCATTTGGACGAAATTTGTTGTTCTGAATTGATAAAGGAACTTAAATGTTGCTATATGCAGAAAGAGAGCATCTCTTGTAAGTTGTCGTAAAAAGTTGTGTATAACGTGAGGACAAAGGTGCCCCAAAAACCAAATGCGGGAAAAGAAATGTTAGCTGCATTGAGTTGTTCAGTAAAACACTCGACCCTTGCAAAGAAGCTAGTCTTTTCGGTTTGAAATAAGACGGAAGATGAAACATGAAAACGAAATGCTCAGTAACTCCATCCTTTAAACCTAACAAGGCTTTTTAGTACAATCAATCATACAATGTGAGGGCCATCATTAACAAGGATTGTGTAAAACAAAAACTCTCAAACTACAGCGATTTAAAACCATGTTGCGTTGCAGGCACTATTTCATACATATATCTTTCGACTCCATAAATCATCAAATATCGAAATGAGCGTAACGAGCTCTAAAACATTACAGAGAAATCCATAAAACACAGCAAGGTAGCCATCCTTTCTCGGTGCTGAATATCCGTCGAACGCCCAACAAAATGTCGAATCTAAAACCTAACATTGAAATGAAACGGTTCCCCTCTAAAATATAGACTCGTTTTGAATGAGAAACACACCAAAATTGATGCCATACGTGATAAAACTACGGTGAAAATAGAGGCCATGACGTTGCCTATTGATGCCCAAAGGGCTCTGTTACTAATTTGCGAACCCACTAAGTGTTTGTGGCTCTACCGCAGACGCACCCCCCCACACCCCCCACCCCGCGGACACATATCCACTGTGGGCCTTTGAGCTACACACCGAATCGAAAAAAGTTTCAGATAAAGCCTCAAATGGCAATTGAAAACGAACTATTTAAAATCTAAAGCGTTAAACTGAAATGGAACTCTGCCACCATGCACCCCATTTGAAAACAAGCCCTTCGTATCTGACAGACACGAAAACATGATAAATCCTGAGAGAAATAGGACACATTTTGAAAGCCAGTTTATCGTAATTGGAAAAGATGAAAATAATCAAATGCCTCAAAGTTTGGCAAAAATGTGGACCTGAGGCGCTGAAGCCTTGTGGAATGCTGTGGTAAAGCTTGGGATCAATGGCGCTTCATGGTGGTAACGACGGACCTTTATGCTCGGTGGTAAAGCTATCCAGTAATAGTTGTGACATCAGATGTAAAAGTACTAAATATTTTCCCGCAGACGACCATTATGACGTTTGTGTGAAAAAGAATTATGATCACATCATTATAATTTGGACATTCGGATACCTGTATCAAATATAGCCCTTCAGACAACTTCTGTGCTCGGAACTGGGAGGACAAATAAGAGAGAAAATTTGACAGGAAGAAAACTACCGGACGCGGGCCCATTTTCTTCGGCGAATTCCCATAAAAAAACACCCCAATAGTTAATGGTATTTTTATTTCACAAAATTAATCAAATCACCCTTCTTGTTTCTCTGGAATATTCAACAATGAAGCAAGAAATCAATACAATGCTTCAAATGTTTTTTTAAAAATAATACATTTTTCTCAAGGCTACTAAGTTTCGGGGATTGCGTCATTTCCGAGTGCAACTTCAATGGCGGGTAACTCCATTTCAAATATTTAGTACTGTCTCCATACACGTCTCCACAACCATCACGACTTCCCGCGATAATCCACCAGCTAATAATCCCCTCAGGAAACGGCCAGTAGCAGAAGACGATCTGACGGTCAACTGTTTTATAGTGGGGAGGTGCGGATTGTCGTTCTGAATTCCTTACTAAGGGGTGAACGTGAACATAACAGATTTGTAGGGGGAGGTGTAAACATGATTTGTCTCGACTGTGATGACTCAAATATTTCATATAGATAATAAATTAACTCATGCTTCCGTTAAAGGCATGCCTTAGTGGTGTGATTGGAATAACAGACAGTCAGTATTATATTTGGGAAAATTTCGTTGACATTTATTTCTGGATATATAATATAGAATATATACATGTAGTACTCGTGACGCAACATCTTATCTAATTAACACAGCACACCGTACCGCCTGTACTCTGAATTGGTCATACTGGACACGTAACAGTCCCAGTACAAAATTTAGCGTTTTAAAAAAGTACCTGACTACTAGCAAGAAATAATTGATATCTTAGTCTGTAACCCTCAGGAAAATATCCCGATTGAAAAAAGTATTGGAGTGAGTGCCACAATACCACAGACTCCTTTTATCGGCGACTCTGTCCTAAGGGTAGACCTGACGACAAACCGCACAGTGCCCGATATCTCTTGACAACCTGGTGGACGACGCTCGGGTTTCAAAAACCACTCGCACACGTTGATGGATTCATTCCATTTTATAACTGCTATGGAGAGATAACGGAGCTGTCCCCAAACCTGCGTTACAATTTGAGTTCTCGACAAGGATATTTGTTTTATAAAAAGTGTGCGCGTGGGTGGGGATGGAGGGGGTTACCCTACTGCCTCAATCCAGTTCAAATACCTCTGCTTAGCCTAAAATGTTGTTGTCGGTTGCGCCATTATATCCGTTTTATAGTACAGGAACATCCTTTAAGTCAAAATACATAGAATATTTCTAAAGTTTAGAGTGATCATATGCGCTTATTTGTTTATAAATGGAGTTTAATGACACTGTCAACAACCAGAATCATATTATTTCGAGTGAAAGAAGCCGGGATATATCCACAGAGAACCATGGATCAGCGGCCAGTAACTGCTTGACTTTCCAACATTCTAAACCTGCACGAACGGGATTATCAACGCTTGAAAGCAAGTGAACCATCAACATGTTACACACCTTTGCACACTACGTCACTGTGGTTCTACCTGGCACTTGGAATTAAGGGCATGACACGGACACAATGCGGATGAAATGCGCGGTTCTGTGATAAAGCAATGTCAGTAAATTTTCTTCTTCAATTCGCCACATGTTTATTAAGAGCACAATTGAATATTCAGAATGTATGGTGGTAAAAATGCACAAGGCGTTGATAGACCCGGAACAATCCAAGTACCAAATCAGATTTTTTATCATCTCGATCTTCCTGTCTGGGCATCATCACGTTATTTGACTTTTTTAATTTCTGCAACAGAACAGTCCACCTAAATATTCAAAATACAAAAATTGTAGGTCTTGTTTTGGGCAATTGGTTGTTTTCCAACATTTGTGTTTGAATATAGGGATTGTGGAGTGTCCTAACATATGACAGGCTTATTTGCGAGGATATATACAATATATGAAGATAACATAAAAAACAAAGCTAAAAATATATATGTTTGGTGAACAACAAAAAGTAAACGGCAGTGGATTTCGAACCCAGAACTCAATGACTGCGAAGTTTTATGAAGTGAACAGAACGCTTTATCCAACTGAGCCACTACTCTGGTCATTCAAATTTGACAAAATAAAAGTAGAAAAAAATCCAGATTTTTTATCACCTCAATCTTCCTGTCTGTAGAGGAGATAATAATCCTAATATTTGAATGCTAATTAAAGAGCTTTTCAGGAAATTTGCGGGAAAAATACCAGTTTAATTGAAATCAAGAGCCTCATCGACAAAAAAATATTGCATAAACTGAAAGCTAAGCAAACGTAATAATATTGCAGACGATTTTTTTCGACCTGTTCACTTAGCCATTCCGGCTCAACACTTTCATTAGATATACAAAGTTGCTATAAATAGTAACAATTTAATGGTGATTGGTTTTCATTGAGTTACGAAAAGTGATCACCCAGTGCCAAACTTTAAACACAAATATCTCAGAAACGAATGAACGAAGTATGACAATTTTTAGAAACCAAAGCCAGTACAAGCTGGTTGCGAAAAGGGCATTTTTTTCTTCCCGAAAGGCATCCTTATTAAAAAGCTCATTATCGAAAAATTGTGAATTTTTACCTAATGCTCTCTCATTTTTTAGCCCTGTCCATATCCTTATCCAATCTCTCAAACCATTCTGAATCTGGTTCTCAATTTTTCTGGAGTAAAGAATCCCCTATTCATCACACACATTGGCCCTTCTGGTATAGCTAGAGCACCCCGATATATAGTACACACCCTTTAGTAATAAAGCATAGTCAAAGTTCTATAAACACAGCATTGACCATTGACAAGAGGTAAACCTCGTTGCCGAAAGTGTCGTCAACCCCCAATATATATCACTTACCCAGTCACTATTTGTACTTTGGTTTAATGTCACTACGAGTATATATGTCTCGATCATGACCAGAGCAAGAAATCTCCGTCCCCCCAAAGTAATGTCGTATACAAAAAGGCATGTGCTGCCCACTACAGAGGAGTAACACGCCAGGTATTTTATAATGGGCCCTATTATACCACCAAAGCAGAACTTGCCCATTGAATTATATGAGAACTACAAAATTGCCCCCCCCCCCCCCCTCCCCTCCATGACACTCGCTAAAACACACTCATGGGAATTCTGAAATACATACACGCATAAACAGCAGTGAAAAATGCTTTTCTTGGACTCTATCATATATGTGTGTCTTGAAGGGTGAAATATGTTGAAGAAACCAAACTTAAATCAACAGCTCCCCCGATGAAAGGCACCAATCATTAGTGTGCGATTTGTGATGTAAAACCAAAAAATCTGCGCTCTCTTAACTCGAAATCGTTTCTGAAAAAATGGCTTTTTTGTTGCAAAACGTAGAAACATTAACTCTACATTACCACTGTCAACCATCTCTTCGGTGAATAGAAAATCATAAAAATGAGAAATGATCCCCCAGAACTCTAACTTTACGGTAATATGCATGGCGGGTAGTGAAGAAGGCATCCACAATTCATCATCCAGCCCGCACACAGTCATCGGCATGCACGCCACAATTATGTATAATTATGTCTACCTCCTTCATCCCTCATCGAGGGCCTCCTTATCAGATTCAACAATGTTTATCCTCCAGTGCACGCATGCATGGCATTCCCTGTCTTCTTAAATGACAAGAAGTTGGTATTGACGTCTGTGGCAAAGAAATCATAAAAAAATTAATCAAGCCGTAAGTGAAATGAAAGAAAACAAGCCATTGAGGGTGGGACCTGCTCTGTTCACCACTTAAGAGATAATATTCTCATTCGTCTCTTGAATATATGTGTTTGAAAAGAGGGGATACAGTTGGTCAGATAAAAATCAAAATTGTGTTCCCAAATCAATACTGGATGAAGAAAACACCACATCTTCATTTTTCATTCTGCTGACATTCACAAAACAGACACTTTCTAGACATCCACGCTCCATTCAAAGAAACGGAAGGAGTCGATATCGTAACCATCTGCTGAGAAGGAGGGGTAAGGGTCGGGTAATGGGCGTGGGAGGGAGGTGTACTAGTAAAGGCATACAACCGTGCATGAACGCACATAACACTTTTCAAACTTGACTGGGAATAGGCCAACAAAAGTACTCCCCGCGTTTTTTTTTTTGTGGACAGGGCGTGTGTATGTGATTGTATGTGTGTGGTGAACGCAATTTATTTCTGTCGAGTTTTTTATTCTATTCTATCCTAATAAATGATTTCACCCGAATGATATATTAATATTAAAACAAGATACTTTTGTGCGCAGAACTTATTTCTGTTGTAAAATGGCCTAAATTTTTTTCACCTTTTTTACGGATGTTGAAGGGCTACCATCGACAAAAAATGAAGAAAATTTTGATTTCCAGTTGACTAAACCATTACATTCTACATGGCAACTTTTGCATTGCTCACGATTTCATTTGGACGAAATTTGTTGTTCTGAATTGATAAAGGAACTTAAATGTTGCTATATGCAGAAAGAGAGCACCTCCTGTAATTTGTCGTAAAAAGTTGTGTATAACGTGAGGACAAAGGTACCCCAAAAACCAAATGCGGGAAAAGAAATGTTAGCTGCATTGAGTTGTTCAGTAAAACACTCGACCCTTGCAAAGAAGCTAGTCTTTTCGGTTTGAAATAATACGGAAGTTGAAACATGAAAACGAAATGCTCAGTAACTCCATCCTTTAAACCTAACAAGGCTTTTTAGTACAATCAATCATACAATGTGAGGGCCATCATTATCAAGGATTGTGTAAAACAAACACTCTCAAACTACAGCGATTTAAAACCATGTTGCGTTGCAGGCACTATTTCATACATATATCTTTCGACTCCATGAATCATCAAATATCGAAATGAGCGTAACGAGCTCTAAATCATTACAGAGAAATCCATAAAACACAGCAAGGTAGCCATCCTTTCTCGGTGCTGAATATCCGTCGAACGCCCAACAAAATGTCGAATCTAAAACCTAACATTGAAATGAAACGGTTCCCCTCTAAAATATAGACTCGTTTCGAATGAGAAACACACCAAAATTGATGCCATACGTGATAAAACTACGGTGAAAATGGAGGCTATGACGTTGCCTATTGATGCCCAAAGGGCTCTGTTACCAATTTGCGAACCCACTAAGTGTTTGTGGCTCTACCGCAGACGCCCCCCCCCCCACCCCCACCCCGCGGACACATATCCACTGTGGGCCTTTCAGCTACACACCCAATCGAAAAAAGTTTCAGATAAAGCCTCAAATGGCAATTGAAAACGAACTATTTAAAATCTAAAGCGCTAAACTGAAATGGAACTCTGCCACCATGCACCCCATTTGAAAACAAGCCCTTCGTATCTGACAGACACGAAAACATGATAAATCCTGAGAGAAATAGGACACATTTTGAAAGCCAGTTTATCGTAATTGGAAAAGATGAAAATAATCAAATGCCTCAAAGTTTGGCAAAAATTTGGACCTGAGGCGCTGAAGCCTTGTGGAATGCTGTGGTAAAGCTTGGGATCAATGGCGCTTCATGGTGGTAACGACGGACCTTTATGCTCGGTGGTAAAGCTATCCAGTAATAGTTGTGACATCAGATGTAACAGTACTAAATATTTTCCCACAGACGACCATTATGACGTTTGTGTGAAAAAGAATTATGATCACATCATTATAATTTGGACATTCGGATACCTGTATCAAATATAGCCTTCAGACAACTTCTGTGCTCGGAACTGGGAGGACAAATAAGAGAGAAAATTTGACAGGAAGAAAACTACCGGACACGGGCCCATTTTCTTCGGCGAATTCCCATAAAAAAACCACCCCAATAGTTAATGGTATTTTTATTTCACAAAATTAATCAAATCACCCTTCTTGTTTCTCTTGAATATTCAACAATGAAGCAAGAAATCAATACAATGCTTCAAATGTTTTTTTAAAAATAATACATTTTTCTCAAGGCTACTAAGTTTCGGAGATTGCGTCATTTCCGAGTGCAACTTCAATGGCGGGTAACTCCATTTCAAATATTTAGTACTGTCTCCATACACGACTCCACAACCATCACGACTTCCCGCGATAATCCACCAGCTAATAATCCCCTCAGAAAACGGCCAGTAGCAGAAGACGATCTGACGGTCAACTGTTTTATAGTGGGGAGTTGCGGATTGTCGTTCTGAATTCCTTACTAAGGGGTGAACGTGAACATAACAGATTTTTAGGGGGAGGTGTAAACATGATTTGTCTCGACTGTGATGACTCAAATATTTCATATAGATAATAAATTAACTCATGCTTCCGTTAAAGGCATGCCTTGGTGGTGTGATTGGAATAACAGACAGTCAGTATTATATTTGGGAAAATTTCGTTGACATTTATTTCTGGATATATAATATAGAATATATACATGTAGTACTCGTGACGCAACATCTTATCTAATTAACACAGCACACCATACCGCCTGTACTCTGAATTGGTCATACTGGACACGTAACAGTCCCAGTACAAAATTTAGCGTTTTAAAAAAGTACCTGACTACTAGCAAGAAATAATTGATATCTTAGTCTGCAACCCTCAGGAAAATATCCCGATTGAAAAAAGTATTGGAGTGAGTGCCACAATACCACAGACTCCTTTTATCGGCGACTCTGTCCTAAGGGTAGACCTGACGACAAACCGCACAGTGCCCGATATCTCTTGACAACCTGGTGGACGACGCTCGGGTTTCAAAAACCACTCGCACACGTTGATGGATTCATTCCATTTTATAACTGCTATGGAGAGATAACGGAACTGTCCCCAAACCTGCGTTACAATTTGAGTTCTCGACAAGGATATTTGTTTTATAAAAAGTGTGCGCGTGGGTGGGGATGGAGGGGGTTACCCTATTGCCTCAATCCAGTTCAAATACCTCTGCTTAGCCTAAAATGTTGTTGTCGGTTGCGCCATTATACCCGTTTTATAGTACAGGAACATCCTTTAAGTCAAAATACATAGAATATTTCTAAAGTTTAGAGTGATCATATGCGCTTATTTGTTTATAAATGGAGTTTAATGACACTGTCAACAACCAGAATCATATCATTTCGAGTGAAAGAAGCCGGGATATATCCACAGAGAACCATGGATCAGCGGCCAGTAACTGCTTGACTTTCCAACATTCTAAACCTGCACGAACGGGATTATCAACGCTTGAAAGCAAGTGAACCATCAACATGTTACACACCTTTGCACACTGCGTCACTGTGTTTCTACCTGGCACTTGGAATTAAGGGCATGACACGGACACAATGCGGATGAAATGCGCGGTTCTGTGATAAAGCAATATCAGTAAATTTTCTTCTTCAATTCGCCACATGTTTATTAAGAGCACAATTGAATATTCAGAATGTATGGTGGTAAAAATGCACAAGGCGTTGATAGACCCGGAACAATCCAAGTACCAAATCAGATTTTTTATCATCTCGATCTTCCTGTCTGGGCATCATCACGTTATTTGACTTTTTTAATTTCTGCAACAGAACAGTCCACCTAAATATTCAAAATACAAAAATTGTAGGTCTTGTTTTGGGCAATTGGTTGTTTTCCAACATTTGTGTTTGAATATAGGGATTGTGGAGTGTCCTAACATATGACAGGCTTATTTGCGAGGATATATACAATATATGAAGATAACATAAAAAACAAAGCTAAAAATATATATGTTTGGTGAACAACAAAAAGTAAACGGCAGCGGATTTCGAACCCAGAACTCAATGACTGCGAAGTTTTATGAAGTGAACAGAACGCTTTATCCAACTGAGTCACTACTCTGGTCATTCAAATTTGACAAAATAAAAGTAGAAAAAAATCCAGATTTTTTATCACCTCAATCTTCCTGTCTGTAGAGGAGATAATAATCCTAATATTTGAATGCTAATTAAAGAGCTTTCAGGAAATTTGCGGGAAAAATACCAGTTTAATTGAAATCAAGAGCCTCATCGACATAAAAATATTGCATAAACTGAAAGCTAAGCAAACGTAATAATATTGCAGACGATTTTTTTCGACCTGTTCACTTAGCCATTCCGGCTCAACACTTTCATTAGATATACAAAGTTGCTATAAATAGTAACAATTTGTTGGTGATTGGTTTTCATTGAGTTACGAAAAGTGATCGCCCAGTGCCAAACTTTAAACACAAATATCTCAGAAACGAATAAACGAAGTATGACAATTTTTAGAAACCAAAGCCAGTACAAGCTGGTTGCGAAAAGGGCATTTTTTTCTTCCCGAAAGGCATCCTTATTAAAAAGCTCATTATCGAAAAATTGTGAATTTTTACCTAATGCTCTCTCATTTTTTAGCCCTGTCCATATCCTTATCCAATCTCTCAAACCATTCTGAATCTGGTTCTCAATTTTTCTGGAGTAAAGAATCCCCTATTCATCACACACATTGGCCCTTCTGGTATAGCTAGAGCACCCCGATATATAGTACACACCCTTTAGTAATAAAGCATAGTCAAAGTTCTATAAACACAGCATTGACCATTGACAAGAGGTAAACCTCGTTGCCGAAAGTGTCGTCAACCCCCAATATATATCACTTACCCAGTCACTATTTGTACTTTGGTTTAATGTCACTACGAGTATATATGTCTCGATCATGACCAGAGCAAGAAATCTCCGTCCCCCCAAAGTAATGTCGTATACAAAAAGGCATGTGCTGCCCACTACAGAGGAGTAACACGCCAGGTATTTTATAATGGGCCCTATTATACCACCAAAGCAGAACTTGCCCATTGAATTATATGAGAACTACAAAATTGCCCCCCCCCCCCCTCCCCTCCATGACACTCGCTAAAACACACTCATGGGAATTCTGAAATACATACACGCATAAACAGCAGTGAAAAATGCTTTTCTTGGACTCTATCATATATGTGTGTCTTGAAGGGTGAAATATGTTGAAGAAACCAAACTTAAATCAACAGCTCCCCCGATGAAAGGCACCAATCATTAGTGTGCGATTTGTGATGTAAAACTAAAAAATCTGCGCTCTCTTAACTCGAAATCGTTTCTGAAAAAATGGCTTTTTTGTTGCAAAACGTAGAAACATTAACTCTACATTACCACTGTCAACCATCTCTTCGGTGAATAGAAAATCATAAAAATGAGAAATGATCCCCCAGAACTCTAACTTTACGGTAATATGCATGGCGGGTAGTGAAGAAGGCATCCACAATTCATCATCCAGCCCGCACACAGTCATCGGCATGCACGCCACAATTATGTATAATTATGTCTACCTCCTTCATCCCTCATCGAGGGCCTCCTTATCAGATTCAACAATGTTTATCCTCCAGTGCACGCATGCATGGCATTCCCTGTCTTCTTAAATGACAAGAAGTTGGTATTGACGTCTGTGGCAAAGAAATCATAAAAAAATTAATCAAGCCGTAAGTGAAATGAAAGAAAACAAGCCATTGAGGGTGGGACCTGCTCTGTTCACCACTGAAGAGATAATATTCTCATTCGTCTCTTGAATATATGTGTTTGAAAAGAGGGGATACAGTTGGTCAGATAAAAATCAAAATTGTGTTCCCAAATCAATACTGGATGAAGAAAACACCACATCTTCATTTTTCATTCTGCTGACATTCACAAAACAGACACTTTCTAGACATTCACGCTCCATTCAAAGAAACGGAAGGAGTCGATATCGTAACCATCTGCTGAGAAGGAGGGGTAAGGGTCGGGTAATGGGCGTGGGAGGGAGGTGTACTAGTAAAGGCATACAACCGTGCATGAACGCACATAACACTTTTCAAACTTGACTGGGAATAGGCCAACAAAAGTACTCCCCGCGTTTTTTTTTTTTTTGTGGACAGGGCGTGTGTATGTGATTGTATGTGTGTGGTGAACGCAATTTATTTCTGTCGAGTTTTTTATTCTATTCTATCCTAATAAATGATTTCACCCGAATGATATATTAATATTAAAACAAGATACTTTTGTGCGCAGAACTTATTTCTGTTGTAAAATGGCCTAAATTTTTGTCACCTTTTTTACGGATGTTGAAGGGCTACCATCGACAAAAAATGAAGAAAATTTTGATTTCCAGTTGACTAAACCATTACATTCTACATGGCAACTTTTGCATTGCTCACGATTTCATTTGGACGAAATTTGTTGTTCTGAATTGATAAAGGAACTTAAATGTTGCTATATGCAGAAAGAGAGCACCTCCTGTAATTTGTCGTAAAAAGTTGTGTATAACGTGAGGACAAAGGTACCCCAAAAACCAAATGCGGGAAAAGAAATGTTAGCTGCATTGAGTTGTTCAGTAAAACACTCGACCCTTGCAAAGAAGCTAGTCTTTTCGGTTTGAAATAAGACGGAAGTTGAAACATGAAAACGAAATGCTCAGTAACTCCATCCTTTAAACCTAACAAGGCTTTTTAGTACAATCAATCATACAATGTGAGGGCCATCATTATCAAGGATTGTGTAAAACAAACACTCTCAAACTACAGCGATTTAAAACCATGTTGCGTTGCAGGCACTATTTCATACATATATCTTTCGACTCCATAAATCATCAAATATCGAAATGAGCGTAACGAGCTCTAAAACATTACAGAGAAATCCATAAAACACAGCAAGGTAGCCATCCTTTCTCGGTGCTGAATATCCGTCGAACGCCCAACAAAATGTCGAATCTAAAACCTAACATTGAAATGAAACGGTTCCCCTCTAAAATATAGACTCGTTTTGAATGAGAAACACACCAAAATTGATGCCATACGTGATAAAACTACGGTGAAAATAGAGGCCATGACGTTGCCTATTGATGCCCAAAGGGCTCTGTTACTAATTTGCGAACCCACTAAGTGTTTGTGGCTCTACCGCAGACGCACCCCCCCCCCCACACCCCCCACCCCGCGGACACATATCCACTGTGGGCCTTTGAGCTACACACCGAATCGAAAAAAGTTTCAGATAAAGCCTCAAATGGCAATTGAAAACGAACTATTTAAAATCTAAAGCGTTAAACTGAAATGGAACTCTGCCACCATGCACCCCATTTGAAAACAAGCCCTTCGTATCTGACAGACACGAAAACATGATAAATCCTGAGAGAAATAGGACACATTTTGAAAGCCAGTTTATCGTAATTGGAAAAGATGAAAATAATCAAATGCCTCAAAGTTTGGCAAAAATGTGGACCTGAGGCGCTGAAGCCTTGTGGAATGCTGTGGTAAAGCTTGGGATCAATGGCGCTTCATGGTGGTAACGACGGACCTTTATGCTCGGTGGTAAAGCTATCCAGTAATAGTTGTGACATCAGATGTAAAAGTACTAAATATTTTCCCGCAGACGACCATTATGACGTTTGTGTGAAAAAGAATTATGATCACATCATTATAATTTGGACATTCGGATACCTGTATCAAATATAGCCCTTCAGACAACTTCTGTGCTCGGAACTGGGAGGACAAATAAGAGAGAAAATTTGACAGGAAGAAAACTACCGGACGCGGGCCCATTTTCTTCGGCGAATTCCCATAAAAAAACACCCCAATAGTTAATGGTATTTTTATTTCACAAAATTAATCAAATCACCCTTCTTGTTTCTCTGGAATATTCAACAATGAAGCAAGAAATCAATACAATGCTTCAAATGTTTTTTTAAAAATAATACATTTTTCTCAAGGCTACTAAGTTTCGGGGATTGCGTCATTTCCGAGTGCAACTTCAATGGCGGGTAACTCCATTTCAAATATTTAGTACTGTCTCCATACACGTCTCCACAACCATCGCGACTTCCCGCGATAATCCACCAGCTAATAATCCCCTCAGGAAACGGCCAGTAGCAGAAGACGATCTGACGGTCAACTGTTTTATAGTGGGGAGGTGCGGATTGTCGTTCTGAATTCCTTACTAAGGGGTGAACGTGAACATAACAGATTTGTAGGGGGAGGTGTAAACATGATTTGTCTCGACTGTGATGACTCAAATATTTCATATAGATAATAAATTAACTCATGCTTCCGTTAAAGGCATGCCTTAGTGGTGTGATTGGAATAACAGACAGTCAGTATTATATTTGGGAAAATTTCGTTGACATTTATTTCTGGATATATAATATAGAATATATACATGTAGTACTCGTGACGCAACATCTTATCTAATTAACACAGCACACCGTACCGCCTGTACTCTGAATTGGTCATACTGGACACGTAACAGTCCCAGTACAAAATTTAGCGTTTTAAAAAAGTACCTGACTACTAGCAAGAAATAATTGATATCTTAGTCTGTAACCCTCAGGAAAATATCCCGATTGAAAAAAGTATTGGAGTGAGTGCCACAATACCACAGACTCCTTTTATCGGCGACTCTGTCCTAAGGGTAGACCTGACGACAAACCGCACAGTGCCCGATATCTCTTGACAACCTGGTGGACGACGCTCGGGTTTCAAAAACCACTCGCACACGTTGATGGATTCATTCCATTTTATAACTGCTATGGAGAGATAACGGAGCTGTCCCCAAACCTGCGTTACAATTTGAGTTCTCGACAAGGATATTTGTTTTATAAAAAGTGTGCGCGTGGGTGGGGATGGAGGGTGTTACCCTACTGCCTCAATCCAGTTCAAATACCTCTGCTTAGCCTAAAATGTTGTTGTCGGTTGCGCCATTATATCCGTTTTATAGTACAGGAACATCCTTTAAGTCAAAATACATAGAATATTTCTAAAGTTTAGAGTGATCATATGCGCTTATTTGTTTATAAATGGAGTTTAATGACACTGTCAACAACCAGAATCATATTATTTCGAGTGAAAGAAGCCGGGATATATCCACAGAGAACCATGGATCAGCGGCCAGTAACTGCTTGACTTTCCAACATTCTAAACCTGCACGAACGGGATTATCAACGCTTGAAAGCAAGTGAACCATCAACATGTTACACACCTTTGCACACTACGTCACTGTGGTTCTACCTGGCACTTGGAATTAAGGGCATGACACGGACACAATGCGGATGAAATGCGCGGTTCTGTGATAAAGCAATGTCAGTAAATTTTCTTCTTCAATTCGCCACATGTTTATTAAGAGCACAATTGAATATTCAGAATGTATGGTGGTAAAAATGCACAAGGCGTTGATAGACCCGGAACAATCCAAGTACCAAATCAGATTTTTTATCATCTCGATCTTCCTGTCTGGGCATCATCACGTTATTTGACTTTTTTAATTTCTGCAACAGAACAGTCCACCTAAATATTCAAAATACAAAAATTGTAGGTCTTGTTTTGGGCAATTGGTTGTTTTCCAACATTTGTGTTTGAATATAGGGATTGTGGAGTGTCCTAACATATGACAGGCTTATTTGCGAGGATATATACAATATATGAAGATAACATAAAAAACAAAGCTAAAAATATATATGTTTGGTGAACAACAAAAAGTAAACGGCAGTGGATTTCGAACCCAGAACTCAATGACTGCGAAGTTTTATGAAGTGAACAGAACGCTTTATCCAACTGAGCCACTACTCTGGTCATTCAAATTTGACAAAATAAAAGTAGAAAAAAATCCAGATTTTTTATCACCTCAATCTTCCTGTCTGTAGAGGAGATAATAATCCTAATATTTGAATGCTAATTAAAGAGCTTTTCAGGAAATTTGCGGGAAAAATACCAGTTTAATTGAAATCAAGAGCCTCATCGACAAAAAAATATTGCATAAACTGAAAGCTAAGCAAACGTAATAATATTGCAGACGATTTTTTTCGACCTGTTCACTTAGCCATTCCGGCTCAACACTTTCATTAGATATACAAAGTTGCTATAAATAGTAACAATTTAATGGTGATTGGTTTTCATTGAGTTACGAAAAGTGATCACCCAGTGCCAAACTTTAAACACAAATATCTCAGAAACGAATGAACGAAGTATGACAATTTTTAGAAACCAAAGCCAGTACAAGCTGGTTGCGAAAAGGGCATTTTTTTCTTCCCGAAAGGCATCCTTATTAAAAAGCTCATTATCGAAAAATTGTGAATTTTTACCTAATGCTCTCTCATTTTTTAGCCCTGTCCATATCCTTATCCAATCTCTCAAACCATTCTGAATCTGGTTCTCAATTTTTCTGGAGTAAAGAATCCCCTATTCATCACACACATTGGCCCTTCTGGTATAGCTAGAGCACCCCGATATATAGTACACACCCTTTAGTAATAAAGCATAGTCAAAGTTCTATAAACACAGCATTGACCATTGACAAGAGGTAAACCTCGTTGCCGAAAGTGTCGTCAACCCCCAATATATATCACTTACCCAGTCACTATTTGTACTTTGGTTTAATGTCACTACGAGTATATATGTCTCGATCATGACCAGAGCAAGAAATCTCCGTCCCCCCAAAGTAATGTCGTATACAAAAAGGCATGTGCTGCCCACTACAGAGGAGTAACACGCCAGGTATTTTATAATGGGCCCTATTATACCACCAAAGCAGAACTTGCCCATTGAATTATATGAGAACTACAAAATTGCCCCCCCCCCCCCCTCCCCTCCATGACACTCGCTAAAACACACTCATGGGAATTCTGAAATACATACACGCATAAACAGCAGTGAAAAATGCTTTTCTTGGACTCTATCATATATGTGTGTCTTGAAGGGTGAAATATGTTGAAGAAACCAAACTTAAATCAACAGCTCCCCCGATGAAAGGCACCAATCATTAGTGTGCGATTTGTGATGTAAAACCAAAAAATCTGCGCTCTCTTAACTCGAAATCGTTTCTGAAAAAATGGCTTTTTTGTTGCAAAACGTAGAAACATTAACTCTACATTACCACTGTCAACCATCTCTTCGGTGAATAGAAAATCATAAAAATGAGAAATGATCCCCCAGAACTCTAACTTTACGGTAATATGCATGGCGGGTAGTGAAGAAGGCATCCACAATTCATCATCCAGCCCGCACACAGTCATCGGCATGCACGCCACAATTATGTATAATTATGTCTACCTCCTTCATCCCTCATCGAGGGCCTCCTTATCAGATTCAACAATGTTTATCCTCCAGTGCACGCATGCATGGCATTCCCTGTCTTCTTAAATGACAAGAAGTTGGTATTGACGTCTGTGGCAAAGAAATCATAAAAAAATTAATCAAGCCGTAAGTGAAATGAAAGAAAACAAGCCATTGAGGGTGGGACCTGCTCTGTTCACCACTGAAGAGATAATATTCTCATTCGTCTCTTGAATATATGTGTTTGAAAAGAGGGGATACAGTTGGTCAGATAAAAATCAAAATTGTGTTCCCAAATCAATACTGGATGAAGAAAACACCACATCTTCATTTTTCATTCTGCTGACATTCACAAAACAGACACTTTCTAGACATCCACGCTCCATTCAAAGAAACGGAAGGAGTCGATATCGTAACCATCTGCTGAGAAGGAGGGGTAAGGGTCGGGTAATGGGCGTGGGAGGGAGGTGTACTAGTAAAGGCATACAACCGTGCATGAACGCACATAACACTTTTCAAACTTGACTGGGAATAGGCCAACAAAAGTACTCCCCGCGTTTTTTTTTTTGTGGACAGGGCGTGTGTATGTGATTGTATGTGTGTGGTGAACGCAATTTATTTCTGTCGAGTTTTTTATTCTATTCTATCCTAATAAATGATTTCACCCGAATGATATATTAATATTAAAACAAGATACTTTTGTGCGCAGAACTTATTTCTGTTGTAAAATGGCCTAAATTTTTTTCACCTTTTTTACGGATGTTGAAGGGCTACCATCGACAAAAAATGAAGAAAATTTTGATTTCCAGTTGACTAAACCATTACATTCTACATGGCAACTTTTGCATTGCTCACGATTTCATTTGGACGAAATTTGTTGTTCTGAATTGATAAAGGAACTTAAATGTTGCTATATGCAGAAAGAGAGCACCTCCTGTAATTTGTCGTAAAAAGTTGTGTATAACGTGAGGACAAAGGTACCCCAAAAACCAAATGCGGGAAAAGAAATGTTAGCTGCATTGAGTTGTTCAGTAAAACACTCGACCCTTGCAAAGAAGCTAGTCTTTTCGGTTTGAAATAAGACGGAAGTTGAAACATGAAAACGAAATGCTCAGTAACTCCATCCTTTAAACCTAACAAGGCTTTTTAGTACAATCAATCATACAATGTGAGGGCCATCATTATCAAGGATTGTGTAAAACAAACACTCTCAAACTACAGCGATTTAAAAACATGTTGCGTTGCAGGCACTATTTCATACATATATCTTTCGACTCCATGAATCATCAAATATCGAAATGAGCGTAACGAGCTCTAAATCATTACAGAGAAATCCATAAAACACAGCAAGGTAGCCATCCTTTCTCGGTGCTGAATATCCGTCGAACGCCCAACAAAATGTCGAATCTAAAACCTAACATTGAAATGAAACGGTTCCCCTCTAAAATATAGACTCGTTTCGAATGAGAAACACACCAAAATTGATGCCATACGTGATAAAACTACGGTGAAAATGGAGGCTATGACGTTGCCTATTGATGCCCAAAGGGCTCTGTTACCAATTTGCGAACCCACTAAGTGTTTGTGGCTCTACCGCAGACGCCCCCCCCCCCACCCCCACCCCGCGGACACATATCCACTGTGGGCCTTTCAGCTACACACCCAATCGAAAAAAGTTTCAGATAAAGCCTCAAATGGCAATTGAAAACGAACTATTTAAAATCTAAAGCGCTAAACTGAAATGGAACTCTGCCACCATGCACCCCATTTGAAAACAAGCCCTTCGTATCTGACAGACACGAAAACATGATAAATCCTGAGAGAAATAGGACACATTTTGAAAGCCAGTTTATCGTAATTGGAAAAGATGAAAATAATCAAATGCCTCAAAGTTTGGCAAAAATTTGGACCTGAGGCGCTGAAGCCTTGTGGAATGCTGTGGTAAAGCTTGGGATCAATGGCGCTTCATGGTGGTAACGACGGACCTTTATGCTCGGTGGTAAAGCTATCCAGTAATAGTTGTGACATCAGATGTAACAGTACTAAATATTTTCCCACAGACGACCATTATGACGTTTGTGTGAAAAAGAATTATGATCACATCATTATAATTTGGACATTCGGATACCTGTATCAAATATAGCCTTCAGACAACTTCTGTGCTCGGAACTGGGAGGACAAATAAGAGAGAAAATTTGACAGGAAGAAAACTACCGGACACGGGCCCATTTTCTTCGGCGAATTCCCATAAAAAAACCACCCCAATAGTTAATGGTATTTTTATTTCACAAAATTAATCAAATCACCCTTCTTGTTTCTCTTGAATATTCAACAATGAAGCAAGAAATCAATACAATGCTTCAAATGTTTTTTTAAAAATAATACATTTTTCTCAAGGCTACTAAGTTTCGGAGATTGCGTCATTTCCGAGTGCAACTTCAATGGCGGGTAACTCCATTTCAAATATTTAGTACTGTCTCCATACACGACTCCACAACCATCACGACTTCCCGCGATAATCCACCAGCTAATAATCCCCTCAGAAAACGGCCAGTAGCAGAAGACGATCTGACGGTCAACTGTTTTATAGTGGGGAGTTGCGGATTGTCGTTCTGAATTCCTTACTAAGGGGTGAACGTGAACATAACAGATTTTTAGGGGGAGGTGTAAACATGATTTGTCTCGACTGTGATGACTCAAATATTTCATATAGATAATAAATTAACTCATGCTTCCGTTAAAGGCATGCCTTGGTGGTGTGATTGGAATAACAGACAGTCAGTATTATATTTGGGAAAATTTCGTTGACATTTATTTCTGGATATATAATATAGAATATATACATGTAGTACTCGTGACGCAACATCTTATCTAATTAACACAGCACACCATACCGCCTGTACTCTGAATTGGTCATACTGGACACGTAACAGTCCCAGTACAAAATTTAGCGTTTTAAAAAAGTACCTGACTACTAGCAAGAAATAATTGATATCTTAGTCTGCAACCCTCAGGAAAATATCCCGATTGAAAAAAGTATTGGAGTGAGTGCCACAATACCACAGACTCCTTTTATCGGCGACTCTGTCCTAAGGGTAGACCTGACGACAAACCGCACAGTGCCCGATATCTCTTGACAACCTGGTGGACGACGCTCGGGTTTCAAAAACCACTCGCACACGTTGATGGATTCATTCCATTTTATAACTGATATGGAGAGATAACGGAACTGTCCCCAAACCTGCGTTACAATTTGAGTTCTCGACAAGGATATTTGTTTTATAAAAAGTGTGCGCGTGGGTGGGGATGGAGGGGGTTACCCTATTGCCTCAATCCAGTTCAAATACCTCTGCTTAGCCTAAAATGTTGTTGTCGGTTGCGCCATTATACCCGTTTTATAGTACAGGAACATCCTTTAAGTCAAAATACATAGAATATTTCTAAAGTTTAGAGTGATCATATGCGCTTATTTGTTTATAAATGGAGTTTAATGACACTGTCAACAACCAGAATCATATCATTTCGAGTGAAAGAAGCCGGGATATATCCACAGAGAACCATGGATCAGCGGCCAGTAACTGCTTGACTTTCCAACATTCTAAACCTGCACGAACGGGATTATCAACGCTTGAAAGCAAGTGAACCATCAACATGTTACACACCTTTGCACACTGCGTCACTGTGTTTCTACCTGGCACTTGGAATTAAGGGCATGACACGGACACAATGCGGATGAAATGCGCGGTTCTGTGATAAAGCAATATCAGTAAATTTTCTTCTTCAATTCGCCACATGTTTATTAAGAGCACAATTGAATATTCAGAATGTATGGTGGTAAAAATGCACAAGGCGTTGATAGACCCGGAACAATCCAAGTACCAAATCAGATTTTTTATCATCTCGATCTTCCTGTCTGGGCATCATCACGTTATTTGACTTTTTTAATTTCTGCAACAGAACAGTCCACCTAAATATTCAAAATACAAAAATTGTAGGTCTTGTTTTGGGCAATTGGTTGTTTTCCAACATTTGTGTTTGAATATAGGGATTGTGGAGTGTCCTAACATATGACAGGCTTATTTGCGAGGATATATACAATATATGAAGATAA